>OX596280.1:32786702-33104017 GCA_951394225.1 Harpalus rufipes | reverse complement strand
CCGTTTCGTACTGTATTACACTTTGGATTTAACTTTGTTTTGGCTTTGGTTTCGCAAGAATAGATGATGTACAGGCTTAAGATTTCGAGTAATTGTTACACCCTATCTATACCACAGCAGACAAATTTATACATACTAAACATTGCTAGCCTATTTCAACTCAATGGAATAATATTAACAATTAAATATCAAATAATAAACTTTCATTTCATTAGGTCGCGAGTAGACACGTGACTCGAGCGACCTTGAAGTACTTGGAATCACCTGATTTGTGTGCGCGTGTCAATATGACAAAAACGATGTCACTTTGACAAGAACAATCTTGTGACTTATTTTAATTTGGAACTGTTAGAATGTTATTATTTTTAATTTCACGTGTTTTGCTGCCTGAAAATTGTAAAATAATAACTTTTTAGGAGTTCAAAATCAAAATAAGTCAAAACATAAGTTTTTGTCAAAGTGATATTGTTCTTGTCAAAATAACACGCGCACACAAATCAGCTGATTCCAAGCACTTCAAGATCGTTCGAGTCCGTGTCTGCTCGTGGCCTATACGACTATTTGAATGGGCTACTTGCATACAAGAGGATTTTGAAAACTATAATATTTTTCAAGTTTAGTTTACTCAACTACATTATTTACATTATAAATTTTTCAAATACATTGTGTTATTATTTAATAAATTTAACATAAATGTATCCCTCGTCCCTCCTAACTTGACGACACAATCACTAGCATTTGATTCGTTAATGCGAATGGGAGAGGTGAAGGGAAGATCGAGGATCAGACAACGTTCTACTATCTCCGTCTCTGTCTTCCCAAACTACAGAACTAGGACGTATGTCTTCCGTGATTGTGACGTCATAAAAAGAAAATATTTATTTTTAGCCGTAAATGACAAAATTTTGAAAAAAGAAAAAATAGGGGGTCTTTTATTTTATAAATATATATATATATATATATATATATATATATATATATATTCCAAAAAAAAAAAAAACTTAGTATCATGCAAGTAGCCCATTGTATGTTTTGTCTTGCATGGCACTCTGTAAAAAATCTTAAAGACGGATACTTTATTTAATGTTTATCTCATGATAAGAACCTCATTTCATGTAGTATTTTTTAATTCTGAACATTTTTTTTGTATTTACACTATTATTTTAAAATTAAAACGGCAGAATTTACTGCCATATGAAATTTTAACCATTGTATTTTTCCATAAAAAAGTAGACACCCGGTATATTGTACTGAGATTATATATGATTTATTAGTACGTACTCGTATTCAATGACTACCTTTTTTGGGATAAATATTTAATTTCTCATTATTGACATAATTTTAAAACTGATTTATATGTCCAGAAATGGATCTAAAACTGTGATAATATATTTACATATAAAAAATGATGAACTCCCTAAAACTTGCGACTGGTTTCGCTATTATTATGCACGCTGATAAAGAAATTCACAACAGCCGAAGTGGGTTGTTAAAACTACGCTGTCCCTTAATAAATATTTATGAGTGTAAAGTTTGTTCAAAGGTTTCCCCGTTATATAAAATTATAATCAGGCGCAAGGATCCCGGAAGGCTTCGGTCCACCAATTAAATGATGCCGCGCAATTTGCAGATGTGAGACGCGAACTCGAACTTTGCTCACCATACGAGTATTTCCATGTACTCGCCAACTAGTTATATATGCTTAACGTGATGGAATATTGAATATTACTCTCCAACTTCCAAGCTTGCAATATGTAAATATGTTTCTGTATTATGTTCACTTCGCTGCTATCTACATCATAATATCTACATAACCTCTTGATTTTCTTATTACACATTTACTTGTAAAAATGCTTTATTAAAACAAACATTTTTTATTCGTTTATTCTACAGAATGTTTCAAGATATAAGAACCAAACTTAACATTAAATAAATAATTTAAAAACACGTAGATAAGTTCATGTAAACAAAGTATCAAAAAAGCAAATAGTTTTAAATATAACAATGAAATATGAATCATTTTTATAATTTCATTGTAGAAAATTCACATATTTTCCTACAAAATTTGCGTATATGTATATATTATGTATACGACGAAATTTAGTTAATTTACATCAGCCACATAGTGAAGTCAATTGGTCTATTCGATAGTTAAAATTATGAACTCTCGAGCAAGAATTTTACTAAAATTATAAAATAAAAGGAAATAAATTTATAATTATAGCAGATATTGTTTATAATCAATTAATATTAATTTTTGATAATAATTGTAACTAAAGATAAAGTATTAAGGGCCATTTCATAAACAATTTTAAATATACTTTAAAACTTTAAATTAGAAATAATATGAACGGTATATTATGAAAATTATTTTCTTTTTAATTACAATAGATTACAATAATATTAAGAATTGATTACAAAAATTTATACATTAATTGATCACATAAGAAAACAGCTTGAATTCACAACGCAGAAATCATTTTTAGTTTAATTATAAAATAGATTTTAAATTGATTAAGAAAAGGTCCTCAAAAAGCAATTTACTCTCACTACACATGTAAAAAGTATGTATGTCGGATTTCAGTTCCTTTATGAATTGCAGACTGAGTAAAACTGTCAATATTTCGCAATTATTTTTTACGAATCACTAATTTTTTTGGCGACGAAATAAATCCACGTTTAAATTCATTCTTTATATACATCCAAAGCAATACAAACTCTCTAACATGTAAAAATATTTAGAAATAAATACATAGGAAATACAGAATTGAGACTGTCATGTGATAACCTCAAAATATAATTGCATCTTCCACAGACGAGAACAGAATTATCGTAACATTACATTTCTGTTCCTCAAAATATGCAGAAGCATTCAAAATCATTTTTTTACACCGTTTCGATAAATTTTTAACGCTCAATTTTTGAATGTCACACATGTAAACATATAAGCTATTCATATAGTTCTAGTTACGACATACGGAAACAAACGCTGCGTAAAAGTAAAACAATCAAGACAAACAAGTTGCTAAATAATATGTGATTTTTCTATTCATACTCTGCAATCACGTGACGTGAACAAAATGCTATGCCATTCTAAGAAAAATTTGACTATACTATTATTTGCGCTCTTACAAATTTATTTCATAACCATATTGTAAAATTATTTTCTTTATTAAAGGCGGCGTCAATTTCTAAATGAATATTTGGACATTTTTTTGTTATGTTAAGGTACATTTTTTTTTAGAAAAATTATAATTTTTTTCACAATTCGAAATTCATATTCAAGATTTATTAATGTCGTATCACTACCATACATAAAACATATAACTACTGTTCTATTTACTATTTTCTTTTTAAATCGTTACTATTATTAATTTGAAATTAGTTGTTTGACAGTTACATGTATCTGTCAGTTACATACATTTGATACATAGGTACACACACGCATGCACATACATCCACACACGAACGCACACACATACAAAAACGCGCGCACGCACACACAAATGCTTGTTTCACAAATCAACAAAATTTATAACCATATTTATATTTATATTGATAATTTGTCATTGATCATTTGACCAAAACAACAATTGTAATGAATTCAATATTTTGGAAATATAGACAGTAAAACTTATGCCCATAAACAGAAACACTCGTAAAATTTTAAACGGTGATTATAATTTTTATCCAGTAAAACAGTCGACACTGAAAGGAAAATCGAAATATACTTTGTCAAAAATTGTAACGAGCCGCTTTCAAACTTTACGAGTGTATGAATATGAGCATTAATGTAATAAATTTTCATTGTTATGTTCATTCACTACAAGATTCATAACTTTCGTCATCAATTTGTTAACTTTGCTAATTAATAAATTTATTGCTGTCTGAAACAGACTTCAAGCAATATCCATCATATTGAAATTATATTATTACAATCTTTGAATAGCAGTCACATTTAATCCTTCCTTTCTTTTGTGCTTTGCGGTAACACTCCCTCAAGGTCGCTATGCTTGGCCGCAGCTGTTTGACCCGACTTTCGACCTGACCCAGACCTGGATCTTTAGTTTGGCGGAGTCCTTGTTCAGATTCCTCGACACACATCGTATATCTCACATACAGAATGAACTCGGTCTGTGAAGCTGGACCAGACACGTCATTAATTATTTCACACACCGAATACGGAATTCTTCATCATGTCATCTTTGCTATTTATTATCTAGGGAATTGGGACTAGCAATAGCAATGAAATGGTGGTGGAAAATTTATATAGAAGAATTGAGAAGTTAATGAAAATGTGATTTATTTATTGACTATTATGAATTGCGCACGGATCGTCTAAACAAAATAGGTACTTTTCACTGCTTTTTTACTCATTGTTGATTATGACTGTGTGTTTTACGCAGTTAATGGCAAATATTTTTGAAATAAGTTTTGAAAAAGAAAAACATTCGTTGAAGTATTATAAAATTTTACTTTGAATCTTCATTCAAAATTTTAAATAATTTGATCATCTCAACTGAAATTCTCAACATGTCTTTATTAGTACCTCAGTAAATTACTCGTAGTACTGCACAGCTGAAAGGAACCGATGCTAGAACTAACTATATGCTTTCCTCCCCTCTAAACAGGATTATTGGTAATGTAAACTTAATATACGAAAAATATATGTATTTTTAATAGGCCTTTGAACAGTTTTAAGAATGATTTAAAATCTATCCTATTCTAATTATTATGTATTTAATTTATATATGTACATTGCTTAAATTTTTCTTTACATTTGTTATTTTTTGCTGTAATTTATTTTGTACTAAAGGGTATAGTTCGTTAATAAATAAAGTTATTATTATTATTATTATGAAAGTGTTTCAACGAAAACCTTCAAAATCCTTAGTCGAATTTGCAAATATTTTTGGTGTATACTTCTACAGAATGATAAAATTTAATGACTACATACGTTTTTACGAACGCTGATTATAGAAATTTCATTTTCTATGGGAATTAATTGTAAAAGGTTGCATTTTGAAATTTATTAGAATGAACTTGTTTGTAAAGTTCACTTCGAGGTTCGAAGCATCATTTAGTCTCTCAACGTTTATTATGAAAAATATAAATCATATATGTAATAGATACGATTAGTCCTTGGAACCAATTTAAATCGTAACATGCTTTTATCGTCACTAAAATTGATGTTTCGTATAAGTAAATTTTGTTGTCAATTATTTCAATCCGCCTTTATATGAGATGAGTAAATGTACGAAAAATGTTCTGCTTTTAGTAGAGTAACATTAACTACATCGTTGTTACATTGTTAAGATGGCGACCGACAAAAAGATTTTTAATTTTTGTAATTTAGACTCAAAATTCATTAAACAATTTTTTTTTTTATTCAAACATTGTCTAATGTCATACAATTTGGTCGTATTAATCCCTTAAAACAATAGTATGGAGGTGATGTTCTCCGATTTTCGGATGAGGTACTTGAGATGTGAAGGCGGCCTAGACTTTAGTCATTATGTATAAAAAAATTGTTTTCAAAATTAATCTAATAACTTATGTAGTGTTATTATATTGGATATTATCATTGTATGCTGAAGATGGGAGGTGGCCAACTCCCGAAACGTTTAAATAAAATTTAAAAAAATAAATTTTGGTTGATCCAAATCTCTTTTATACTTCATTACCTCCAGTATGCGGAAAGAAATCACTCTCCCACAAGTTAACTACATAAGTACTTATTACTATTAAAACTTTATATATAATGTATGCGGTAAGGAACCTATATACAGTCGAAAATTGGAAACATAGTTTTTCTCGGAAGTTATTACAGATACAAAAAAAATATGTTAAGATACAGTTTTTAGTAATAAGCTAACTAAATCTGTATAAATATTATTGAAACCAAATGTAATTTTTGTTGATATTATTTTTGTACTTTTTTAAATGGAACACCCAGTATATTCTTACACAGATTAATAGAAAATAATTTTTGATTTACAAAGTATAATGGCTTTAGCCTTTATACTGTTTGAGTTATTCAAGAAAATATTAAAATTACTAAAGAAGAAATTATTTTTTATTGAAAATAATGCACAAAATACATAATACATAATAATATTATTATCTATTTACAAAAACTGTTCAAAATTGCCACCGTTCTCTCGTAAAATAAAGCATTTTTGGAAAAACAAAATGCCATTTAACCGATATCGTATCTCTTATAGTTCTCGAGATCCCAATAATGGTAGCTCTAATGCTACATACTGTATATATACATATATAAAACATACATCTGTTGAGAATAAAATAATATACACATCATGTGGTAAGAAATAAATATTTATAATAAAATTTAGTGGCAAAATAATCCATACCGCAGAGTTGAATTTTGTACATTTGGGTCCAATGATATGTGAAGATCATACTACTTTAAAACTCGAGAAATTTTATCGTAGTAAGCGTGTTAAAAAGATATAATTTCATGGATATTTGTTGTTGTAATAAAGAGTTAATTTTGTGTCAGTAATAATTGACTCCATTTTAATTAGAATTTGGGTTGTCAGAACCAAAACACAAGCTAATAGCCTGGGCCCTAATCCAAGACCAAAATAATGAAGGTGATCAGGAAACAAGGAATGCAGTCCAAGAATTACTCAATTGCTAGCAGAAAATTTGAGCAGTCTCGGATTTCAATTATCTAAGCTCTTCAATTACTGCCAACAATCATGAAACAGCAGAGATATCAAAAAGGATTCCATCCAGAAATATAAGATATTATCTATTGAGTAATATTTTCAAGGTTAATCTTCATCCAAATAAATTAATGCAAGAATTTTTAAAATTTTAAATAGACATACAGAGAGGAAACTTATGGTTCGCATAAAGATAGCGAGGATTTACACGATTTTTTAATTTATGTTAATCGTAAAAAAATATTAAGACACCTATTATTTATTTTTCAAAAAATTAATAATACACTAGAACATCTAAATACGTTATGATAGCACTGAAAATCAATTACACGGAACAGGGAAAATTGAAAGAGACAGTTAAATCGGGCCAAGAAATACTGGCTTTCTGCTGAAGAAGAAATAAAATTAGTCATTCAAACCATTTTTTAACATAATGATTTCAGTCGTGAACTCTTACCTGGGTTTGTAAAATTGAATTTATATATTTTTTATTAATTTATAATTTGTATATTCGATCTATGTTGTGATCTCCATCATTTGTCCATCAAGCTAGTTCGCCGCGACAGGAGAGATGTTTGTTTTAATGGCTCTTCCAAACCAACGTGAAATATTCGCTGAGATAGCGAAACTTTCGTTTTGCAAAATGGTCGTCAACTGAAAGTATACAGCGACAAGTGACAGGCCACACACTGTCGCGAAGTTATCGCGCAAATATCCATGAAACTGCAGCGATTTATTTAAATTCGCTGCATACACTTTTTTGGCGCCATAGATGGTTATTTAATATTTCTTGTCGAAATTGTGACATCAATGTATGAAATACTCCGAAATCCTTATACTTTTATTCTATGAATGAATCCACTTTCTTTATTTTTCTCCTGATAAATTAATAAATAGGTATATTATTTAAAATGGGATACAAATAGAAACCTGGCATAATGTTTACCGTCTGAAATCTAAAGCAATAAATAAAAGTGTCTCTTCATTGTCTGATATGGAGTACATTATCGCAAATGCTACTAATTGACTCTTTGGTGTAGATACATACGCGAATTTCGTTGCCGTAATGAACGCGAAATTGTCGTCGTCGCCATCGCTGTGAATTTTTCGCGTTGGTTTGGGAGAGTCATAATTAAGTGTATTCTGATATAGGTAATTCTCAGATAGTCCGTGTGTTTATATTCACAATTAGGTGTCTTTAAACTTGAATTTAGTGGAGTTCTGATAACTTACAAATCTTTTGTGTATAAAATCACAATTTGCTTTCTTTACACTTCAATTTAAGAGTGTTTATAAAACATTCGGTTTGTTGTTCGTTCAAACATCATATTCAGTGATTTTAAACATAATTGACGTAATTCTGCATTTTGACGATTTTTACGTATGTGCTTCGCAATCTGGGAGCATATTATGTGCGTAATTTTAATTTGACAGCAGTTAGCAATCTGGCCAGCCAACGATTCCAACCTGGGGCTATCACTTCCTACATACACTAGCCCACGGATATTTCTATTACGATGCTTACAACGCACGTCTACATTTTGCCTGCTAAAATTTCTAAATAGAGTCCTTTTTTGTTTTTAAAATAACCTGAAGTAACTTTTTGCGTATATATTACAGATATACTACTCTCTCTCTCTATACATAATAAATTTCTATTTTTGGTCCAGATTTTTTTGCTTACAGAGAGTGATCACGTGACAATTTTTGTTCCAAAATAATGTTAAAATTATATTTTAATTTTCCATAATTCATCAAAACTATATTCCACATATGACAGAAGATAACAGGTGCATGACAAATGATTAATATCATTGCCGTACGTTGATTAATTTGATATTTGTTTCGCATACCTTCGTGAAATTTTTTTAATTTTATTTCATTATGGCTTTTAATGAAGAGCGTAACAAATTTCTTCTTGAAGTATGTTTTTGTTCGGATGAACGTAAAAAAGGCGGTTCTTAGGATTATTCTTATGAAAGCTAGCAAAATTTGAAAGCGGCAAATATCAAAATGGTATGGACGCCACGGTTCAGCCATTTTTAATCACTCTGTACCATAAGAGAGGACAACGATTCTGGTCCGAATTTACTAGAGATAATGAACAAGAGATTTAGGAAAAGTTGTCCAAGAACAATTTGAGTAGAAAACTAGCAAATTTAGAAGTCATTTAATAAATAAAAAGCGTGAAGGATTGACAGTGACTATAAATCAACGTCACGAGCGGTAATTACAAAAAAAAAGTAATTCCACGTCTCTGAACATCATACGAGTATATTCTGAACCTAATAAAATCAATTTATAATTTGTAAAAGCTTTCAATTTGTAATTAGCACTTGTGGAAATAATCTGAACAATGCAATATACCATTAAATTTGACAGGCGTATGAATTTCACTGACGAGGGATTTTTTTTTTAAATACAGTTACATATGCACATAGTTGAGGCCAGATGGATATTGTAAATTTCATTAATGACAATTATCTATACCGCATTTATTGGACATCGCCGTACTTGTATTTACTCAAAGCGATTGAAAAACGCATACTGCAGGGAACAACATCTATGTGATAATTAAAATCCTAAAATTTAGTTCAAATTGAATTGAAATGTTTATATTATATAAATAAAAAAATGTACAAAGAAGTGAATTTATGTAAAGTTTTAGACGATTTTATATCAACCAGGAAATATATTGGGTTTAACACAAAAGCTGACCATAGGCGCTTAACATGGGAAAATAGTTTTTCTTTGCGCAAAAGTGGCGTATTCATTTTAGATAATAATATTGCAAACAAAAGTTGTAGAGCAGTGATTCCCAAACTTTCTTGGACCGCGGATCCCTTTTCCCCATACTTGACGACGGAGCCCCTCTCGATTTGGATTTGTACAAAAACGCACAAAGAGTAACGATCGTAACCGTCGAATTTAATTTTAATTTACACCAGAAGCAAAAATATATGTAATTTAAAAAATATATGCAAAAGCAGTTTAATACAGGGTGTAACAGAAATAAGTACATTAAATTTAACCAATGATAAAACTCGTCGAGTGTAACTTTTTAATAACTTTTTCTTGTAAACCTTCTAGATATTGAGTTAAAATTCTTCAAAATTTTGTTACAAATTTCATTACCCGCCTATGTTCGAATAAAATAACACCTGAATGACGGAAAAGTAGAGCGCATTGCATATTGGCAAAATTCAAAATGGGACATTCTACGCGTGCATCTACGAACAACTGTTTCTGGTTTGTTTCCGTTTTGACTTTACTGTGACTGAATACAATAAAGGAATGAATTTCAAACAAAATATTAGAAATTGGTGAATATATTTAGATACACCAGACGATGAAACTATACACAAATCGGGGAAGATAAAAGATACGAGTAGAATAGAATACTTCGATTAAAGTAACAAAAATATCATACGTCAAATTATTATGTTGCAACAGGTTGCACAATTCAAACATGAGGATATTTATAGGGTGCAGTTGACCAAGAACATCTCTACAATTGACGGAACAAGAAAACGCATAAAGATGTTTAAAAGCGATGCAGGCATAAATGAAATAACAATAAATGTACAAAATGGCCACCATCATTGTCAATGACTGAAGGCGTCGACGAAATTATGTAACTGTTGTTCTTTCAATATCCTCCAAATTGTCATATGTGACACTGTGCTATAGTGCTATTCTTCGAGTACTAGACCCTGGCGCTCAGCAACCTCTTCAATATTCTCTAAGTGATCTTGAGCAGCAGACTTAAAGGACTCATGACCTCAAAGATTTATTTATGTTATTTACATAAATGCAAAGGTGCGAACGATTAGAAGATAACGATTCTGAAAACGTGCCAAATAAATTTGGTGGGCTTCGGCAACGTTTCCCTGAACTTCAGCATAGGTTAGTACAATGTGTGTACACTCGCTATCCGTAAGGCAGGTATTTTTTACTTATTATAACTTTTACAATAATTACTAATCGATTTATTTGTCAAAATAAATTGTTTCATTATAATTGCTACTAGATCAAATTATTATGAAAATACCTAAACGACTCGTTAATTTATGGGGAGGTAAAAATGCTAAAAAAATTGAGATTTCGAAAAAAAGTTATTAAGAAATATTGTTACTCTCGGCGATCTGGTAACTTTTTCGTAACCAAGCTAACCGCGCTAGATCGGCGGTTACATTTTGGCTCATGACAGATCAGCACACAGAAAATATAAAATATACTAATTAATAACATATAGGCCAAGGAGGATCGTATGAGCACTTGTGTGCACGTGTCAAGTGTTAAGATTTAGTTTGCCTTCATAGATTTCAACTATTTGTCTTAAATTGTACAAGTTGAAGTTAGCTGTTAACTGGTTTACCAAATGTTAGGAGAAAAGCGTTCCGTTTTTCTAGCCCGGTGACGGTAACATAGTAACCGCGGTTAAACCGTAACCATTTTCAGTGGTTACCCTGATTCAATTTCGGAATACACTATAAATGTAGTTATTTCTGTTACACTTGTATATATTTTAACAGCTTAAATGGCACTTTCCTTACAAAACTTGCAGACCTTCAACGAACAGGCTGCGGACCCCGAGGGAGTCCACTTTCCATAGTTTGGGAAACAGAGAATTAAATTCTATATTCAAATCAATAATCACATTTTATGTTACATGTTTTGTAACCGAGCAAGTTATATTTAAATTTATATATAAAATTTTTGACGTGTAGTCATATAATTAAAACAAAATTACAAACAAATATAATTATGTCTCTCCTGTGTCATCATTATTTACACGAAGAAAAGTTTCAAATTATTCAATAGTATTATTTTCAAAGGTAATAGGAATATAAGTGAGCATGATTTTCCCGGTAATTTTTTCTGAAGGCAAGATCACAACAAAATCTGCTCGAGTGCGTCAGTACGACTGCAGATTTTTTTAAGCAACAAGCAGGAATAATCTTCGCAAAAAATTCTTAAGGAAAATCTGTCTCGAATGGTATTTGGTAAGACAATTATACGAATTTTTTTTTGTTTTTCAAAAATAAGGTAAATGTCAAAATATTACCGCGGCAATTCTTCAGATTTGATTTGTTCAGAGCAGCAAAATACATCGATTTTATTAGATGTCGGATCATGCGTGGAATTCTCATACAAATTATACTTTATCATTTGGAACTCTTTCTGATAGATAAAACGTTATTACTTTTGTTTGTGATTTTGTTTCAAATCCATAGGTAACACTATAAAGAAGTAGCTTTTATAAAATTTTAAATTCAATATTCTCGGTTAAGAATCGTGCGAAATAAAATGTGACGATTGATTTAGATGCAGTATTTTATTTTTTAGTACATAACTTAAATTTTAAACGTTTCTTAAGTTGAGAATATTGCATCGAAATAAAATGTAAATAAATTATTATGAATTGTTGCCAAAATTTCGATTTGCAATATTTTGTCTGAATGTAGTTCAATATTTAAGTCTTGTTGGTGCAACTGAGCATTTAACATTTATTTAAAGGTTTTAGGATACTTTTGCGCAACGATGAACTGTTTTCCAATGTTAAACGTTTACGGCCCGGTTTTTATGTTACAACCTGTATAAATTACTTTACATGCATAAATTTCGTTATATTCCCAAACAAAATATTTTTTGCGTTTAAACCTACCTCCAATGTTCCAATAACTGCAGCGCAGGTCTAGTGAGAATCTTAGATCTGGAAATAAATTCGAAAACGTTTCTAAGGGAAGTATGAATTTGGGTTAAATTCTATTTTACATTATACTTTTCTTTTTAGCTTCAATTTCGGAACTATATTTTAACGAGCATAGTATAATGTAAAACTGGTTATGTAGTCTTTTTTCAGCTTATTTCAATATATAAAACTTTCTTGTATTCCGTGTAGATGGGCCCAAAAGTTTAGGCTATGTGGAAGGAGTTAGGTAATAAATATAATCGTCCACTGGCGTGCAACGTCGCTGCTGTTCTTTTCTAGTCCTGCCTTGTGTGGGTCGCGGAATGATTTGTTTCGTTGGCGTGACATCCAGGGGGCTGTGAAGACAGCCCTTGATGGATGATTCGAATAGGAAAACAAATTTTTGTATTTAATAAATTGCATTGAATTCGCAAAATGACAATAATTAATTGGATGTTTGTTCTGGTTTGTCAACAACCATCTACGAAATTAATTTTTATTTACAGCGGACGGTTATGTATTAATATTTCTGTCCACTTTTAAATTGTTTTATTTTCGAAGAAAATTAACGATGGCGGTTATAAAGTAAATATTTACACGCACATATAGTCGGTGGCATAAATAACATTATTATTTATTAACTAGTACGGAACGATAAAAGCATTCAAGCATGGAAACATTCCGACGAAAAAAAGATATCTGTATCCAAAACATTAATTTACATAAATATTTTTATGCATTTTATTACATACGAGTTCTAAATAAAAATAAAGAAGTATGTGCTTAGATTCAGAAAATGGAAAATATTATTTCAGGGAATTTCGTTTTGAAGTAATTCTTTTGGAAGTTATAAGTTCTTATGGGAAAGCAAACCACTCGCTCAAAGATGGCAAATCAGTGCGCGCGCAACACGTGCGATAAATATGACCTTTCGTTTGATATATTTTACGTACACGTCAATCTACAAACATTTTGTTTTTTTATGAGTTGCTTATGCCCAGTTGCGCTGACCCTTAAATTTTAAGCCAGACTTAAACAAAAAAAATGCAAATCAAAATTTTAACAGTTATATTTATTTACTCATTTGACGTTTCGTTTCGATACGATATTGTCAATTTAAAGAATACTTAAAATTTAAGCATCAGCAGCTGCACCAACTGGATATAAGTGTTTTATTATTAAAGTGATAATTTTTTAAAATATAGTATTTTTAAGAACATTAATATGGAGGACAGTGACAATGAATTTACGGATACAGCATTTACCTACAAGTTAAATGCAAGAATATTATTATGCAAAGTATCACATCTATCGGGCGTCCCAGGACGCACAGTTTTTATTTATTTAACAATAGCATCAACAAATCTCATTTGACAACATTGAATTCAATATTTTGGCAACACAACAGTGCAGCTAAAGGGAATAATTGTTGGAGCACTCTTCAAACAAAATAAAAGTAGATGGATGATCATTCATCAACAACAAAAAAAATTGCATCTTGGTGTTTCCGGTATCCAACATTGAGATGTACGCATAAAAGGCTCAGAAGTGGGCGCAATTTGGTTTTTATTTCCCGGGGCCTATAAAGTTGCCAAGCAACCGCTATTCATATTAAAATTCTGGTTTATCGATAAATGTCAGACAATTCAACAAATTCGATAAATCATATTTTTTGAAAAGCGCTACTCGTAAAAATTTCGTAGTCTCAAATTCATTCGATATTTCTTTGAAATGATCAGTCATTTTTATTTGATACTAAATTGAAATTGTTTATAACAAACAACATAGCAACACCAACAAATTATGTAGAATCCACAGCATACGTAAAATTCTCGCCAGCACAACGATAACAAATATACAAATATACCTATTGAGTATATGAATTTCGAGAACCAAAATAAAATAAAACGTTGTATGTACCACGGGCATACTCAGGATTATATTACTCGGGAAAGTTAAAACTCTTCGCTACGCGTCGAGCTTTAAACATTCCCTTATTTATTGTAATCCGGATGCGGTATTTCGCTACCGAAAATCGGTCACTTTAATATATTTAAGAGAAAGGATTTATTGTATGATGTTGATGTTGCTATTATTTTCGGGTTTTTGCGAACCCACTAAGTGGACATGCGTTATTTTATGTATGTATTTATTTAAGAAGGGATAGTAATTTTATTGCTAAGTAAATCTAGACTAATAAAAGTATAATCATTAACTATATAAATAATAAGATTTTAACAAACTCATACGTTATTTACGTTCCAAACTTCTTTATTACAATATCCATATCGGCTTACCATGTCCTCATCAGGTAATTTATACAATGAAATTTATAATGCCGAATTGTTTTTATTTATAATGGAGCAAAGTACGTCCAGTGCCGAATTACTAAATAGGTAAACTGGGAACCGCCCTTTTAGGGCGATAACGAATAAACAATTTTTCTGTAGGGTCGCACCGCGTTTGTTAGGCGAACAAATACGGTCACTCCGTAGTGTAGCAGTGGTACGGCCATACATTATTATTTGTATTACATACCCTGGGGTAGGTATATAATGTCATAATGTACATACATTGCTCTGTATGTGCTATGCCTTTTATTTTGTCCTAACTTAAAAATCGTGGGTGAAAGTGTGCATTTCTTGCCCTATATCAATTCCTACTTATTAATTTAAAAATACACTCCGGAGTATTGTAAATAAAAATATTACCAGCAAGCAACTTATTCCGAGTCAATTTGTACCCCGGAGTATACTTCTTAAATTTGTAAGTAGGAATTTATATAGGGCAAAAATGTACATTTTCACGCGAGCCATCTTCATGGGCAAGATTCGTAAGTTACGGCAAAATACAAGCCAAGGCATGTACAGAGCGATCTATGTACATTATGACACAATGTGTGTTACCCATACCCAGGCCCCACCTCGATGCAACCATATCTCAAAATGTGCAGCCGTGTTGCGGTCGCATTTCTGCTGAATATCATTTTTACTCAGAATATGTTAATTTGTTTAATACCTATCATAAATACATAGTTGTTAATGTTTGTTTTCTGTAATAAAACGATCAACGAGGTCGGTAAAATTAAAAAGTATTAGATAATAAATATTGTAGGATGTTCTTACAAGCAGTAAAATTACATATTAGAAGATAATTTACGAAAGGTGTCCCGAGATTTCGACTGCCTAAGGGTCCCCATAGAATTTAGTGTGGCACTGGGTACAACTTAAAACTACCTGTGTCCAAGCAAAAGTAGATTCCAAAACAGAATTAAAAGGAGATTTGTAAAAATCTGTTTCTTCATATCTTTCGGAATTACAACCGAAGCCTTCTGAAAAACAATTACTTCCTTTTTATTTTAATATCAGTTGATAATATCTAAAATAAAGCGACGTTTGAATTTCATTTGATTCATTCTGAAATAAATTTAATATTTTAAATTACAAGTGTAACAATACAGTAAGGGTGAATTTACCTTATTGTGGTTACTATTATAAAAAATCTGATGTGGCCAACACAATACCTCCCGTTTAATTTAATTTTTATTCATGTAAATACTTAAAATTAAATTAAATTTAAATACCGAGTTCGATCCCGACTGCCGCCAAATATTTCGAATTTAAATGGCACAAAAATGACCCCTATGGTGCAATCTCCACGCCAGATAAATGCTCGTGAGGTGACACCTTATAAACGCCCGCACGGTACAAATATGTCATCATCTTTACCGAAGAAATCTGTGTACAATGCAGATTGGCAGACGCAGCAATGCATAATATGCCGTGAAGATAAATTTATTTTATTTATTTATGTACTTACCTATGTTCATTACTGGCGTAGAGAGTGCACCACAGGGATCAATTTTGTGCCATTTCAAATTCTAAAATATTTGGCGTCGGTCGGGACCGAACCCGTTCCCAAGATTCGCGTGAAGTGACGCCTGGTAAACGCCTGCACGGAACAAATATGTCATCATTATTACCGACATCTGCGTACAAAGCAGATTGACTCACCCATCAATGGGTAATATGCCGTGATGATATATGTTTTTATTACCTTACCTATATTTTTACATATTTACTTATGCTGGAAACTGTATTAAGTTCCTTTCCACATAATTATTGTTCCATTTAGTCGCCGAAATATGGTGCTGTTTTTCTATAACCTTGTATCATAAAAGACGACTTTTGTAATTATGTTTCAAAATATATATTTCACAATGTAATTTATTTTACGAATTTGTATTTTCTGATGATGGGTGGGTTTTACACCCGAAACGTCCAATTATACTGATTTCATTTTCAATTAAATATGTGAACCTAAAAACCTAAATAAATTTTTATATTTTAAAAACGTTAACATTATTATTTGAAATGATTAGTTCGTTGACAGTGACATATATCTGTCAGTTACAAACATTTGAGATCTGCATTGTGTAACCATGTGAATGAGTTGTGTTTAAAACGTAGGCTCCGGGATTAAAATTATAGATAGTTTTATAAATTTATCCATAAAATATATAGAAAAAGTATTAATGCAAACCTGTAGAAAATTTAATGATCTTTAATTTTTATATAACATAAATCTCGATAAAATAACATTTAAAGGTACTTTTCAAAGAAAAACTATTTTGTGCTTCCAGTAAAGTGCCATTTTCGATTATCTGATTTACTCCAAAATCTAATGACATATTTCCATATAAGAGTAAGGTAGAAATACAAGGTTTCAAAATTTTCTGAACGATAATATTTGAGTTAGAGCGTAAAGAGGATCCACACACACGCACACACACACACACACACACACACACACACACACACACACACATACATACATACACACAGACATCATCGTGAAAATGTTAAAAATGGATTTTAGGGACCTTAAAACGTAGTCATTTACCAAAATCTCGATATGCGATTTTTAGCACGATCCCTATACCCCCCTTACCAAGGGTAGCGGGAGGTAAAAAATATTTGTGGCCAACATAACACCTTCGATACTTAGATTTTAGATTACATAAATATTGTATGTATTTTAAAATTTCTTGCATACCTACATTTTTTATAATTTTAAATTCATTCTATGGATAAGTTTTGTCCTACTCTTCTATATATTTTTTAGATTTTTCAAATTCATTGTAGGGACTGACAGTATTTCTGAAGGGTATGTGTATGAGCCCAAATCCATAATATTTCGGCCGGTTTACATTTTCAACAAACAAGTTATAAAACCTACGCAAGAAATTTGTACAAATATCTTTCGGCTAGTTTAAAAAATATAGATTTTAAATTTACTGAATATGTTATTCACGTATTGCGCATTGAGTTAAGGTACGGTACTGCCAGGGTGGTTTCGTTGAACACGATTAGCCGTCGTCAGTTGCTATTTAAACTTCAGTGAAAATGGATTCTGATATACTTCTTTGCTTCATGCTCGAAGAAGAAGAGGAGGATAATATTTTAGAAAATATTTCAAGAGCAGAACAGTCTGGTTTGTTCCAAACCAGAGAATATGAAGAACTTTTTTCTTTGTTAATAAATAGTCCACGACAAACGAATGACTTAAAATTTAGAATTTTTTTATTAATACTTCATCTTGGTTATCAGTAAATTTGGACGTCATTTTTAACAAAGTACTAGCGCGGTAGTGGCCAGACTGCTCTCGAAGCGGTCGGGACGCAGCAGCTCGGCGGCTGGCAATATTCGATAAAAACCAAGCACATTTAACAACAAAGAAGCAGTTCAGCACATTTACGTAGCTGTTTTCCATTGTGCCAAAGGTAAAGGGTTTCGGTAGAAGGTAAGTCTGGACTAGAAGATGATCCTTAAAATGCCGGTTGAAATATTATCATCCGTCATTTGGCTCGCAGTTTTTTTTATGTTTTAAGTCTATATTTAAAGTAGCCGAAGTCTGAACTAGAAAATTACCCTTAAAATACCGGTTGAAATATTATCATCCGTCATTTGGCTCACAGTTTTTTTTAAGTTTTAAGTCTATATTTAAAGTAGCCAAAGTCTGGACTAGAAGATGACCCTTAAAATGCCGGTTGAAATATTATCATCCGTCATTTGGCTCACAGTTTTTTTTTTAGTTTTAAGTCTATATTTAAAATAGCCGAAAGAATTTCGTAGAAATATCTAACAATTTGTATAGGTTTTGTACTTTGTTGAAAATGTAAACCTGCCGAATTATTATGAGTTTTAGACAAATATGATTTGTTGTCTCATACCATCTATTTTATCATGTAGTTCAATGTGCTTTCTTATTTTATTTTTTCTCGCTATGTAAGGAAGAATCTATATTTAGTATTCCTTCTTTATTTATTTGTGATGTCTTGATCGAAAATCAACTTCAAACGGATATCCCACATGCACTTAGCTTCTGGATGCAGGCTGAGTGACCGAGTGATCTGATGCGATTATGAACTCCAGACTTACAGACTTGTCTAGACTTTTGATCTCCTGCCTGATGCAGGAAGGTAACTCTCTCAGGATTACGTCAACGTACAAGTATTTCGTATGTACGATTTGGGATCCAAATTATGAAATGAGGATTAAGATGATGGAAAACAATTGAATATATCTAAAGTAATATTTTATTTAGTTATTTCTAACAAATGAAGTATTGTTGTTTTCCCTTGTTCTTACTTCCATATAAAATAAAAATGTTTTGTATAATAAACAAAATGTCTCAGCGAAAGTCTGTGCATTTTAGTTTTCTGTAAAACAAAACTGCTTCAAACTTCAAACCTTTCGTTTTAAAGAAGGGGGCCGACTGGAATCTAAAAATTGACTGCATTCAAACAACTTAATATTTCAAAATGAAGTATATACTCATGCCCGATAACATGGGAGGAGATATATCCTCCATATCCCCCCCCCCTTCTTACAAAAGATTAATATTGTGTATTACAAAATGTATTGGGACTATGTGTCAGAAATAATATCACATTTATTTCATTTCTTATAAAACTTATCTTCAGTGGGAGTCGTAGATTCCGATTTCAGAATTTTTTATACGAGGGTCATTTCATAAATAGTGCACAGGTTGGCAACACTGCGAATTGGATGATGCAACAACAGTAACATTTACGTCAATTGTAGTAGAAGGCTTGGGGGAAGAGCGTATTTCTTTTTCAACTATAGCATAATCTGTGTTTCACAAACGTCAGCTAGAAATGGAGCCTGCACATGTCCTGGGCATTGTGAGTATTGAAGATCAAAAGTCAAACAAATGATGATCTTTGCTTATGATCACAAAGGAATCATTATGACAGAGTTCCTTGTGGAACAAATGTCACAGAAATTTATTATCGGGCCTTCGTGCAAAAATTGCGCAGAAAATTGCACAAAACCCAACCTCAGTTGCTCGAGGCTGGGCCACTCATTCTCCATGACTATCCACTACCACATCGGGAACGTCTAACCGAAAAACTGCGTTAATACGGTTGGGAAGTATTAGCTCAAGCTCCCTACAGTCCGGGATATGAGCCCATCCGTCTCTGGAGCTTCATGTACTGTGAATTAATCTAAATAAAAATAATTCATAATTATAAGGTAGAGATAACAATTTTCTAAAAAAAATAATTGTTTTCTGGGTTGGTGAGTGTATTGTGATAATTACTTGTGAAATACAAATATTCGTTTATTACAATTTGTTAGTTCTGCAAAGATAAAATAATTTTGTCAGTCTCTGACAACATATTTTTAGGCGATTATTGTAAAAATGTATTTAAATTTAAAATAATTTTGTTTCAAAAGATACATTGTTGTTTGATTGATTGTAAATGCAACGCTATTATCAAAGCAATTTTCTGAATGTCATGAAATTCGCTAGAAAGAAAGTTAAAAGCATTCGATTGTTACATAATATCACGTTAGCTTTGGAGAAACAGAAACAAAGAACTATTGCGGTCACATTGTCCTGAACTTTTAATATCGTCTTTGGCATCCGCTTAATTCTTGTTCGAAGACGGGCACTGCACGTGGGTCAAAGGAAATTGCGTAGAAGAAAAAAGGAAATTGAAGAATCAGAAATGGAACAACTAGATAGCGATTTTCTATCTCGATGACGGAGCTTTTTACATTAGTCGGATTCAATTCCGTTTAATTACCTATCACTAACATCGTAAGGGACTTTGTGCACTGCAGCTCCGGAAGGTGGATCTGCTATCTTCAACTCAACTATTTTAAATAGATTGTCTGCTTATTTACTCTCTCGCAGTTCACTTACTGTAACTAAATTATTTAGCTTTGAACTAAAGAGTAGCGAGTTTATGTTTCTGATTTCAGATGCTACTGATCATTTTAAAATTGATATCAATTTCATCATAACTGAAATGATTGTACTGAAAACAAAAGAAATCTAGGTAGAAATAGATGAGATATGAAAAAAATATTTATATAATCGGATATAAATTAAACTTTCTTTTTTATGGGATTGCGTATGTGCGTTAGGTAACTTAGGTGATTCGGATGTTCCGCGTTCTATTCCACCCGATGTTAGACTAGAAATTTTATTTCATTTAAATTTTTTAACAGCACCAAAGTTCACTATATATATATATATATGATTATTTTAAAAGGAATTAACAAAAAAGAATTAAATAAATATCCAAAGATTTTGTTAACAATGGTATATCTGTAGCGTTGAGAGCGTTTTTCAGGCGTCACTGCACGGACTCTCATAGCTGAAAAGGACATATCCACGCAGTGAACTTTGGTGCTGTTAAAAAATTTAAATGAAATAAAATTTCTAGTCTAACATCGGGTGGAATAGAACGCGGAACATCCGAATCACCTAAGTTACCTAACGCACATACGCAATCCCATAAAAAAGAAAGTTTAATTTATATCCGATTATATAAATATTTTTTTCATATCTCATCTATTTCTACCTAGATTTCTTTTGTTTTCAGTACAATCATTTCAGTTATGATGAAATTGATATCAATTTTAAAATGATCAGTAGCATCTGAAATCAGAAACATAAACTCGCTACTCTTTAGTTCAAAGCTAAATAATTTAGTTACAGTAAGTGAACTGCGAGAGAGTAAATAAGCAGACAATCTATTTAAAATAGTTGAGTTGAAGATAGCAGATCCACCTTCCGGAGCTGCAGTGCACAAAGTCCCTTACGATGTTAGTGATAGGTAATTAAACGGAATTGAATCCGACTAATGTAAAAAGCTCCGTCATCGAGATAGAAAATCGCTATCTAGTTGTTCCATTTCTGATTCTTCAATTTCCTTTTTTCTTCTACGCAATTTCCTTTGACCCACGTGCAGTGCCCGTCTTCGAACAAGAATTAAGCGGATGCCAAAGACGATATTAAAAGTTCAGGACAATGTGACCGCAATAGTTCTTTGTTTCTGTTTCTCCAAAGCTAACGTGATATTATGTAACAATCGAATGCTTTTAACTTTCTTTCTAGCGAATTTCATGACATTCAGAAAATTGCTTTGATAATAGCGTTGCATTTACAATCAATCAAACAACAATGTATCTTTTGAAACAAAATTATTTTAAATTTAAATACATTTTTACAATAATCGCCTAAAAATATGTTGTCATTCCTTTTAAAATAATCATATATATATATATATATATATATATATATATATATATATATATATATATATATATATATATATATATATATATACATATTATATGATACGATTGTTATTTATGTACCAAGAGTCCTAGGTGCAGTGTTTCGGTCGAGTATGAATTTTGCAACGCCAAAACCTGTAGGCTCAAAGTGTTGCAAGCATTCGAGACCTAAAATTTCACTATATGAGTAGAAGTACATATGAGATATTTCGTCTTCCTTATATATCATTTTACAAGAAATAAAATTAAGTATATTTCATATTTTATTAAATTATGATTAAATTTAGTCATGATTATTTCGTCATGATTAAAACTTTAGTTGATTGATGAATCAATTGGAAAAGCTAGTTGATTGTATCATAACTGCCACAGATGTCGGTTTGAAATCCGTGCTCGTAGATCGAGTATATTAAGACATAATATAGGCGGTTTGTTCAATAGTTTATCGGTTTTAGAAAATGAAGACATTATTAATGAAATTCTCTCATTAAATGCTACTGTCAGAATGCTATGATAAACAAAACAATTATTTTGACATATGATATGACAAGTATTTAAAATTATGTGCTTTATGTTCGTTATTTTAGATTAAATTAAACCGTGTTAAGAACGATACACTAACATTATAGATAGATAGATAGATAGATAGATAGATAGATAGATAGATACATTTTATTTGTACCCAGGGCGTACCCTATACAAAAATCATAACAAGAAGAGAAAAAAGATACGCATACATAAAGTTACAAAATTATTACATGAATTATATTGAAATATAGTACGTAATTATATGAACATATTATATTATTCAAATCTAGCGATTGCTAGTAATGAAGAATCTTACTAATTAGTATAATTATCTTCCTTTAAACAAACTGTCAGATAGAGTGAGATATGAGACGTTAAGTAAATTTTTATTTTTTTAAATAAGAGCCAATACAAAATACTACGCGGAGATTTTTCATGAAAAAATATTATCATTCATTTAAAAAGAAACTTCTTAATTTTAGAGCTGAAATTGTAAAATTAAAAATATTTTTAATTTTTCGTTCATCAAGGTCACTAAGGAGCAAATAGAAATTAAAATAATTTACATCTAAAATATATGGGCTTAGGAAGGCAATTCTATAAGGAGAGTAAATAGGGCAATTTAAATAAAAGTGCACCAGATCTTCAGGCTCGTGGAGGTTGCAAATAGTGCAGTTATTTTCAGCATCCAATTCATATTAAAGATTTTTATAGAAAATTTTATATTATTGTACGCCCAAGTCTCACACAAACATTATCTGTATGTATTAATGAAGAGCGTTATACTTTCATTTTATTTTCATTTTGTAGACACTTGTTGACATGTCTGTATGCTATAGTATATTACATTCGAGGTAGGAAATATTTTATTACAGCCGAGGGCTTGTGTATAAGATACAGTGCGAATCAATAATTTTCAAAATAAATCCTAGATTTATAACTTTTAATTTTACTAATATTTTTTTACAGCTCTATTAAAATTTGTTAAACCTATTTTATTATAGGGATCTATGGCCTAGTTTACACCGTAGACCTATATTCGACCTATGCCCTAAATTCGACCTAAATGTATTTGGGCCGCCTGGTGTAAAAACCTAAAATATGGAGCCGCCTGCCTTAGGTCAGGCCACTTTTTCATGTGACCTGACCTATACTAGGCCTCAGCCAAAATGTATTTATTGCGGTGTAAACAGCTAACACCTAAAATACTTCGAAATTTGTACGGTAGAGTAGATGTCGGTAATATTGAGTACAGTGATACTAATTTACACATATTGTGACAGTTTTGTTTGACAATAATAGTAAGTACTTAAATAAGTAGTGACATTTGTGTATAAACATGAGCGCTAAAAAGATAAAAGGAAGAATTTTTTTAACTTAAAATTAAACCGCTAGATGGTACAAACTAGTATCTATATTCTGCCTATATCCCACCTATGCTGCCTCTAAAGTATGCGGTGTAAACAATACGATATTTTTTGACTTTGTCCTAATATAGGTCACATATAGGTCTGGCCTACCTCAGGTCATACGGTGTAAACTAGGCCTATGACAATGTTGCTAGGTAATCCAACTCGTGGAATGAAAATGTTTTCTGTCATTTCCCACCCAAGAGATTGTCATTGCAGTTAGGCATGACGTAAACAAAGGCTAAATACCCTGAAACCGGTAAAATAATAAAATTAAATATTGAACTATTAGATAATATATTATTCTTTTATATTGTTGTAATAAATTTATAATTATAATAATTTTGCTACATACCACATAAGAAATCAAATTGATGCAATTATGATAATTAAGCTAATGGCAATTTGCCTTAACATTCATAAATAATATGTAACTAAACGACATAACCTCTTGGCCATTTACAACAAAAAATTAGTAAATGTTAACTAATAATAATGGTCAACAGAATTAAGACTACATATACCATGATAATCTTTATTGCTCCTCTGATTTTCTTTCTTGTATTTCTAGGAAGAGTCCAGAAATGTGTGGTTTACTTTCTTCAATAATGATACGCCCGTTATCTGCATTTTCTGTTTGATAATAAAAGGTCAGATAAACTGAAAATATTACCTTTTTAAGATTATATTGTTGCTGAACAACTAATTGAAAATTCTGTTTAAATTTGGAGTGGCTTCTAATAAAAATTCATAAATAATATGTAACTAAACGACATAACCTCTTGGCCATCTACAACAAAAAAATAGTAAATGTTAACTAATATCAGTATCTGATGAAGTAACTTATTGTTTACCTTGAAGAAAAGTCATAGAATCAAAATCTCAGTGAAAACTTTAGAAAAATTACACATTAATATTATTGTTTGTAATTAAAATACGTTACCAAAGAGACGAAAAATACTGCTTGTTCATTGGTAAATTTAAATATGAGTAGTTGGGGGCCGGGCCGTTAGATGGCGCCACAAAGGACAATAGTTGTCTATAAGTGATTTCTCCTCTTGATTTTACTATTAAATTTGTTTTCTTTTATTGTTCCGTGGCTGTCTAGATTCACAAAATAGAATGTTAACAAAAAAATATATAGTATTGCCATCTTTTTTTACATCACAGGACTATCAAGCTCTATCCCTTAGTTACGCATAAAACTGTCTGGGTCAAATTGGCAACCTTTATATAGTGACCGGGCATCGGCTAGGGGCTGTAGCAAGCGTTGCGCCGACAACACACATAATAATAACGTAAACCTCGTGGCGTAGTAACAAAATAATAAAAGAAAAGTAGTGTGTGTGTGTGTGTGTATGTGTGTGTTATAAAGTCGCTCTACGGATATAACCGGAAACTTTATACATAGGTGTACAGTAAAATTTTTGAAAGATGTCCGATCAAGGTCATCTGTATCATGAACGAATTAACAAATTGGAACACATTTATCTCTTTCCTTTGCAAAGGCTATAAGCATGTGCGATAAGGCTAGATATAACACGCTTGTCTTTCAAAAATTCATATTGTTTCGACTAAGCTAGGACATTCCACTTTAAAACGATGTTCGTTGTTGGTAATACTTTCGCTGTAACGTAAGTATATTTATTAATTCAGATACATTACCTTAATTCATAGCCGTACGAATAACGTTATTTTGTGTTAGAGTCACTGACACTGACATTGTGTCAGTATCTTATTTTTAACATATTTGGTTTTACATTTGGTAATAAACTTACCAGTTCACTTATTTTTGAATTTTGAATGCTTTCATTGTAACATATATTTTTATAGTAATAAAATAATAGTAGTATCTTATGTACCCTCATAAAAATTAAGCAAACGACACTACTGAATTTGTCATAATGCGTCGAGCAAAAATCTGAATTAATACAATTCGCAGACGACCTTGATCGGACATCTTTCAAAAATTTTACTGTACATAAATTTCTCGGAAATTAAGCGTCATATAAATTATTTTCGGACGCCATTTTATAAGGAATAAAAATTACTAACTCTGTTTTTGGAACATTTTTCTCTACTATTATTAATTTGGAAGTTATTAGAAAAAGAAAAATAGGCCAAAATTAGTTTTTCATGTGAGTTTTTGAAAAAAAAAAACATTTAAGTAGTCCTCCAAAAGATGCAGAAAAATTCTCCTCGTAGCTTTTATAGTTTTTGAGATCATTCATGAGACAATTGGACGGAGTACGCTATTCAAAGTTTAAACTATCTCATATTCTCAAAACTACAGCATTTCTTGAATGACTGGATATTCTCTTTAGCATAATGAATCAAATATATAATTTAGTGCAAGTGCAATATATGATTATGCATCATATGCAAATAGATATTAGAATCCACAAGAACTTGTGGTAAGATATTCGTGGTGAAGCGAATAGTATAACAAAGTTAGCACACAGGCACATTCTGGCTCTCGCGGGCGATATTAAATGAGTTGTTTCACGTAGTCGGGTGGGAATCCGGAACTCTCCCGGAATGTTTCGGGCGCGCGGTTTTTCGACTCCGGTAAATGTGACAAAGGAATTGATGTCCACGGTGCATATTTGGACCTTTTACACTCATATGACAAAAAACTTGCTGAATTTTTCATTTGAACATTTTCTTTGAAGTTCACTGATGGCGTTGATCAAATAATGGAAGTATTTCAGGCATGGTTCAGTGGGTTGGTTTTATTGTTTTTAATTTAGTTGCCAGCCAATTTCAGAGGGAATGAAAGTAGTTTTACTAGGTGTTTGTTTTTGTTTTGTGCTGATGTTGGTTCTCAACACTGCAATTTACGCCAATTTAATTTACTTTGATATATGTTTAATTTTAAGGATTGAAAAGTTTACAGAACAGCCTTTGGTGTTCATTAAAAACCTGGCCATAGCCGTTTAACATGGGAAATCAGTTTTTCCTTGCGCAAAAGTTCCCAAATTATTTTAGACAAAAATACTTCAAATAAATGTTATAGAGAATTAAATTATGGATTCAAATTAGTAATAAGATTTTATTTTTGATATTTCATGAGCGAGAAAATCTATTGTAAAGTTTTTTGAAAATTGCTGATGTATAGGGATAGCCGTGGAATTCAAACAAATTACTTTAAAGTATTCTAATTAATACATGAAGATTATATAAACTGTTCAATCATGTACATAAAAAAAAAATATACAGGGCATCTATTCTTGAGCATTGGTATAACCATAATAATGTTATTCTCGGCCATTCGCTTAATTCGAATTTACTTGAGACGAATAAAAATTTCATTCGACTTGTAATGAATTGTGAAAGTCTATCGACTCACTATTTCTGACAGATCTGGTCTACTATTTATATATTAGAAGTATGTACTGTTTTCTTGACTTTTTCATTATTCATAAATATTTTATAGATTTTATATATTTTGAAAAAAAAAACTACTGATTTGCTGTAAATAAATATTTTTTTAAGGTTTTGGTTATCTTACGTTTATATATATATATATATATATATATATATATATATATATATATATATATATATATATATATTGTGACAATTTGCAACGCCACTGTCACGGTTTTTTCTTGCAAAAATTCTTAAAGTTAAAATTTATTAAAAATTATTTTTTGTACCATTGTTTGAGTACCTTTTGTTTCTCACAGCTGTAACTTTCAAGTTCATATTTGCGCGGAGCGACATCTCATCTTAGTATTGTGCGATACGACTTTATTCATTTATTTAAATTCAAATGTTTTCGGTTCTATTTCTCTTTGTTTCATTTTGCATTACTATTTTTAACTACTGCAAAATTTTATTTTGAAATTACTAGCACTAGAAAATATTTTTTATTTGATTAGTTCGCATATTTGACCTATGAGGGTAGCCTAGGTATAAAGAGTGCTGCGCATTCGATTGAGAGGACTTTCGTTTTTGTTTTTCGACCGTGGAGAGTCGACCGTTGAGCTTGGCTTGCGGAGAAAGTCAAGATGGCGCAACTAAGAGAATTCTAGTGAAAATATTTTGTCTATTTCTTTTGTTCCTATATTTTTTTAAATTTGTGTTTACTGGCGTCAACCATAGCAGCAATGGCTGAGTTACTCGAATCTCATTTGTATTTTTTTATTTGATGTGGTTACTTTTTTTGCAAAGCCATGTGGTTTTCAGTTTGGGTTGGCCCAATTGTTTGTAGTTCGGGTAACTCTACCACGATGTTGGTGTGGTTTGCGGGACAATTTGTTAGTTTACTTTTTTTGTAGAAGATTAAATTTCATGAATCTATTGTAACTTTTTATATTCATGCTTGCTATGTGTTTCACTAGACTTCTCTCAGCTGTTCCCTTATATTTTTTCTTTTTGGCTTTTTAGATTAAATTTAATTTTCAAAATTTGTATAGAGTCTTATGCTACCGTGGAAGTATTTTTTAGTAATACTCTGTTTAAATTTTACCCGAGCCAATTAACCAGACGGCTCCAGTTCCCAGGGTCATCGCACCCTTTCAATTTTTGATATTGTCCATTTTTTAGTAATTTTCTGTTTAAATTTATCCCGAGCTTATTTAACCGGTTAAGGCTCCAGTTCCCTGGGTCATCGCACCCATTCAATTTTGATATTGTCCATTTTTTTGTAATATTCTGTTTAAATTTTTCCCTAGTCAATTACTCGTGATGGCTCTAGGCCATTAGGGCTAATTTTTTAACTCTTTCATTTTGTTTTTGCCATTTTTGTATTTATGCGTAAATTTATCCCTTCACTGCCCTATCCTTAATCCTTCCTGTCTGAACGTGGTGTGATTGGTTAGATTGGCGGCCATCTTTGAGTTATCCTGTCGGATTACGGCTTGCACGTGTTCCCCTTTGAGAGCCGGATCTATTTTCTACGCTTTTTATTATTTTTTGTCGTGATCACAAATCTTGTGTTGAGTATACTTTTTTTGTATTGTTGATTTGGCACGAGCCGAGCGGAAAAATCACAGTTTGGACTAGCTTCCCCTTTTATAACTGGAAATATTTTTCGACGCTTATCTTTTCGTGCAAATCTATTTTTGGAGTACACTATTTTTTGTGATGTGTCACGAGACCAGCGTGAATTGTGTCCGCCAGGATAGTAGATTATTCGAGCGCGGTTTTTAATTTTATTGTAGTTTTTTATTGTTGCTTTGCCGCGCTTCTAATAATTTTTTTTGACTGCAGTCGAACCCATTCCACTTTCCTCTTTTTTGTGTCTCATTCATTCATTTTTTATTGAGTTGAAGTTTTGAAATCATTTTGTATAACGCCTGACGGGGTACAGAGCGCCCTTAAAGTTTTTGTATTTTGTCCTTCAGACGATTCTGTCATCCCATTCTCGTTCGAGATACTGGGGTTTATTTTTTGTAGGGACAGTAGCGGCTTTGGTGGAGGAGATAGTACCTGGACCCGCCAAAACCTTCTCAAGGTTTAAGGCCAGGCTAGGCCGAGAAAGAGCTCACCATTCCACCGCGGTGGGAGATTTTCGCCGTACCTGCGAAGGGCCTTTGCACCCAGTCGCATCAGCTCTACCAGGCCACCTAAAGCTTGTCGCCGAGGTCCCTCCCCGTTCTGCAACAGCGGCGTCCTGGCCAAGGGCTCGGTCACTCCCCAAAGTGGTTCCCCAGCAGTAGCTAGGAGGCGTTCTGTACGGCCGTCAGTTAGTATATTTTTGTCAATTTCAAAATTTTAAACTGTGCCTTTAATTAAATTCGTTCAATTTTATTTGTTGTTGTTTTCCTTCCTTGAGTACACCTTCTCAAGGGTTTACCCTTTTTCAAGGTGTTGGCGCCCGAATATTAATTTTGTGGTAGTAAATTTTTTGCACAGGCGTTGGCCTGAGTCAGTTTTACTTTAGTTGGGCTACATCAACCACAAGGTTAAAATTCGAACCCCGACCTCTGCTTCCGCTACAACCCGTGAGCTGCCAGTGCATTTGTGTGCGACACCGGTAAGTAGCCCTTAGCAAGTGTCACAATATATATATATATATATATATATATATATATATATATATATATATATATATATATATATATATATATATTTATATATATATATATAAAATATTAAAATGTATCAGTTATAACACATATTACTAACAATATCTGCATCTTCATCAATTTCAGGTTGTTATTGCACTATTATTAATTATTACTACCACTAATAATGAACGTTACAACATTATTATGTTGAATTTTTATTGTATTTTAATTTGTGGCTATGTGAAAATAAACAAAATTTAACATTAATATCAACAAAATATACATTTGTTTGTTACTTATTTATTATTACTTATTATTAACTTGTTTATCTATTTATTTGTTATTTATTTTCAAAACGGTTTATATTTTAGTAAAATAATTATAGGTTGCTATCTAAAAAATAAAAGTTGATAGTTGTAGATATCTTGTAAACCTGACTTTATAAAAAATATCTATATCTGCCATCATATAGTATATTTAAAATAATAAAACTTTTATATGAGCCATTTTTTTATTGCTTATAACAAAAAAGTGAAAGGGGGGCGGCGTCTTCCCAGGCTCATCCTGTATACAAAATTTACATAGTTTTTTATTCTCCACGCATTATCTACATTTAACATCATTCTTTACGTTGTTTACGCATGTAAGTAATCTATCACATATTACGTATAGACACACAACCCTGCTTATAAGACCATACGAATGGTCCAAAATAACGAAAAGATACAAATATTATGGCTGTGATACGATCATTTATTATTTTTAAATTAAAAAACACAAACTTACATTTTTTAAATGGATATGTTTGATTTTTATTTAAAGAAAAGTATTTTTTCCCTTTCGAATGGTATAAGAGTTACTGAGCCAAGCTCATAAACTTTTACTAAATTTTACAACTAAGAGTTACTTACTAAAATAATAAATAAAATCAATTTCACTACTAGCTTATTTTAACTAGTAGTAAAGTATATGTGGCAACCCTGTACTATTAATGAAAACGGTGAATGGGAGGGATAGATACACAGAGAAATAAACATATTAGCATGATTTCTTCTATGGTTTCCGCTCTTACTTGGTAAAACTTGCACTCCATTATTATATATATATATATATATATATATATATATATATATATATATATATATATATATATATATATATATATATATATATATATATATATATATATTATGTTTTAGTTTTAGGTTATTTTAGTTCTGAAGATGCTATTGTATAGCGAAACTAGTTAACAAAATATAAAAAGTATATAGTGAAACTAAAAACCACGTAATTTTTAACCCTTCCTTTAAATAATGTTAGCATGAAATGAAAGATATGTTAATACAGGTTAGAGTTCTACTAGACTAGAGTAGACGTAACATGGAAAATAACCACAGATGTGAGAGTTGTGATAGCGGTGAAATAATGAAATGTCGTACTTATTGAACACGAAAAATAAAATTATTCAAAAAAATGGCATATAAACGGGAGCGTGCGGAAAATTGAACACAAACAAATATTTTTATTAAATTAAAATGAAGAAATTTTAGAAATAATACATGGTAATATTAAAAAAAAATCTGATGTGGCCAGCACATAACCTCTCGCCGTATATTTTACCTGGCTCTATTCATAAAGCAAAGAATATTTTTAGAAATACAAATAATATATTCATATAAGTCTATAACGTATAAACTATGACTCAACATAAAACAATTTTCACATATACTTACAAAATCTATAAGATATTTTACCATAAATTATGTACAATAAATTACAAAGTAGAGTTTACTATATATACCTGCTGGTAACACGGATTTTCAATTCGAACAACGTTATTGTTTACTTTCTCTTCATATTCTTCTAGTAAAAACATTAATTTTGGGCGGCTAAAATGTATAATCTGAATTGTGCATCTATTCTTACATATCTTCTTTTACATTTTATTTTTTCATACATGCTGTATCTAAATAACACTAATTCCCATTAATAAAGTGATGGATAGATTGCACTCCGATTATTTTCTTATAACGATGTGTAATTTTGTCAATATTTACAACTTACTTGAGAAGAATTTGATAGCTTTTTCGCAGTTCAATGTTACTCCAGCTACAGTGCTGGTGTGTATTGTCCCATAATGTTTAAAACAAATTTAAGTCCTTCAACTTAGACTTGTCACCTCCATAATAGTCACAGATCAAGAATTAAGAGATTCTCCAAGTACATTTTTCTTTCATTACCCATTATTTCGATGAGATACATTTTTTTCTGTATTTTACGTTGCAGAGTGGAGACCATTAATAGTATTTCTGAAGGGTATGTGTAATATACCTATAATTTTAAATATTTAACTATAAATACAATAAGAAATAATATAATGTATGTACTTCCCAAAAAAAATCTTCAGTAATGTCTCCGGATTTCTGACACTGACATTTATCTCTCAGTTACAAACATTCAAATTTTCAACTATTTTTCATGGCATCCTTTCGGTTGTAAAATTAATTACAACAGATTATTTTATATATTATATTCTTTTTATCTCTAAATCTATAAAATATATATAAAAATATTTAAATGTATCAGAAAGAGAATTTATTTTTCTTTAATATTATCAAGAAAAATTTTCAAAAAATAATATTTAGAAGATTTTTTTTCAAGAATCTTCTACTTCCGGTTGTCCAATTATTACCAAAACCTTTTCAGATCTTCCCATGAATGTCCGATTGGGAAATACGTTGTTAAACAAATTTTAAGTCTTATAGTTTTTGAGTAACCGTCCTTCCAACATCCCACACACACACACACACACACACACACACACACACATCCACACACACACACACACAGACATCATCGTAAAAATGTTAAAATCGGATTGTAGGGACCTTAAAACGTGCTTATTCAATAAAATCTGGATATGCGATTTTTAGCATGAATCCAATACCTCTCTTAGCGAGAGGTAAAAACCTAAATTGATTTGGATATGATTAGCCAAAAAAATGGACAGTGGCGGATTTTCTATTAGGCTCAAGCTTAGGGCGGCAAAATCTGGACGGCGGCAAATTTCCAAGAGAATTATTTTCAACAAATAAAAATAACTTTAAATGAATCAAACTTGCCGCGTGTACATTTGCAAATACGAAAAGGTAAATTTTAACAGGGTGCCAAAAACTAAGAATTTAATAATTTACTGAATGTAAATAATGCAGCTCCCTTTAGAATTTTTTTTAAAAGGTTTTTAACTGTAACAAAGAAATGCTTGATTACAATAATGAGAATGTGATTCCAACAAAGAAAATGACCACTCACACAAAAAAATGGATTATAATAATAAAATTGTGTGTATTTATTCTAATTACAATAGAAATTTTTGATTACAAGAAATAAAATTTGATTAAGATAATAAATATCAGTAATTACACAAAAATAAATTATTATCGTTAGGCGGAAAACTAATATCAGACTACGGGCGACAAAATCGTTATTCCGCTACTGAAAATAGCAAGTAGAAGAAGAAGGTATTACCCAAACGTAGAGCGAATTAGCAGCAGTGGCTACGTAGAGTAATACACTTATATAAATAAATGAACTAATAATACTAACTAATAAAATAAATAAATAAAATAAACTTGTAGTTCTGCATATACATATACTACCACCGTTTCTAGATATTGGTTTTATATCATTTCTGATTAAATCAATTATTTTTCTTTCAGTCTTTTTTGAAAATCTGTACATTTTTGAGTAATAACTGATATTTATTATCGCAATCAAATTATTATAATCAATTTTTTGTGTGATTGGTCATTTTCTTTGTTGGAATCACATTCTCATTATTGCAATGAAGCATTTCTTTGTTATAAATAAAAACTTAAAAAAAAAAAAACTCTAAAGGAAGCAATATTATTTGCATTCAATAAATTACTAAATGTACACAATTTAATTCATTTAAAATTATTTTTATTCGTTGAAAATTATTCCCCGGAAATTTGCTGCCGTCAAGTTTTTGCCGCCGTAGGCTTTGTGTAATAGAAAATCCGCCACTGGCCATTTCTGTGTGTAATGATATCCAAATCAATTTAAGTTCTTTTGAAATCTTACCATATTGACTTTTGTTCACTATTGTTTATAAATTTTCTTCAATTAAATACAATAAAAATATTTTTTTGTCTTGTGTTCAATTTTCTCTATGCTTCCGTTTGTCATTTTTACTTCCTTGTACGTAAGTAAAGGAAGTATTGTAATCGCGAAAAATTTCGTTTTTCAGATTTCAGCGGAAATATCCATTTTGATCATCCCTGAATCCATTTTGACTAATTTCGTCGTGACGTCTGTACGTACGTACATACGTATACGTCCGTTCGTACGTACGTACGTATCTCGCATAACTCAAAAACGGTAAGCCGTAGAAAGTTGAAATTTTGTATTTAGGACTGCCATAACATCTAGTTGTGCACCTCCCTTTCTGGTTATTACTCAATTTCCAGAAGTGGCACTATACATGAAGCCTATAATAGATTTTAATGAAAAACTGTTTTAAAATATAATCCAAAACTTTTCAAATTTGGTATACAAGACTTTTATGTCAATCGAAATAACATAATAGATTTTGGTTAAAATAGGCTAACCGGAAGTGGTGCATTACTTGAAGTTGTTAATAGTTTTTCTTCAATAAAATGATTTTATTTTGATTTTAGAAATAAATGCTTCAAATAAAAGTTTTAGAGAATTAATTTCTGCGTCTATCACATCAAGTATTATTAAATTAGCCCTTTGTATAAGCGAGATATATAAATTTAAAAATTATATACTTTTTACTTCCTTGTACGTAAGTAAAGGAAGTATTGTAATCGCGAAAAATTTCGGTTTTCAGATTTCAGCGGAAATATCCATTTTGATCATCCCTGAATCCATTTTGACTAATTTCGTCGTGACGTCTGTACGTACGTACATACGTATACGTCCGTTCGTACGTACGTACGTATCTCGCATAACTCAAAAACGGTAAGCCGTAGAAAGTTGAAATTTTGTATTTAGGACTGCTATAACATCTACTTGTGCACCTCCCTTTCTGGTTATTACACAATTTCCAGAAGTGGCACTTTACATGAAGCCTATAATAGATTTTAATGAAAAACTGTTTTAAAATATAATCCAAAACTTTTCAAATTTAGTATACAAGACTTTTATGTCAATCGAAATAATATAATAGATTTTGGTTAAAATAGGCTAACCGGAAGTGGTACATTACTTGAAGTTGTTAACAGTTTTTCTTGAATAAAATGATTTTATTTTGATTTTAGAAATAAATGCTTCAAATAAAAGTTTTAGAGAATTAATTTCTGCGTCTAGCACATCAATTATTATTAAATTAGCCCTTTGTATAAGCGAGATATGTAAATTTAAAAATTATATACCTTTTTTCTTTTTGTAATAAAGCTTGCTATGGATTAGGACAAAAAATAAAAAAAAAATGTTCATGTCAAATTACGTTAAATACATGCAGAAATTAGTCATATTCATTGTTGTAATCAAATATTTCTTTGTTGTAATCAAAACTCTCTTTAAAAAGAACCGGGTTACATTATGGTCGCTATATATCTCACTGTTTTGAAGTTAAAATTAATATTTTGTAATTTATTTATTAAAAAAATATGTATAGTTTAATAATCGTACAAGGAAGTCGTGTGGTGTCCACATCAGATTTTTTGTTTATGTAATAAAGCTTGCTATGGATTAGGACCAAAAAAATAAAAATAAAATGTTCATGTCAAATTACGTTAAATACGTGCAATTTTATGATTCGTACAATAACAAATATTATATTTTTATTGTGAAATTAGTCAAATTCATTGTTGTAATAAAATATTTCTTTGTTGTAATCAAAACTCTCTTTAAAAAGACCTGGGTTAGATTAATGTTAATTTAGGAATGATAGTAGTAAATGAATTATTTTTTGTTCTATATCAAAATATTTCTCTGGCTTGGCTTAAGTCTGTCAATATTTTGTAATTTAATTATTAAAAAATTTGATGTGGCCAGCACAATACCTTCCGTCAATCCTGTGTATTATGTACAAATTCCATACATAAATTTTCTTGCCAGAAGATTATAAATTTCCAGTAATATTATTTCATGCAAATGGCACTTGACACTGACATTTTCTTCTTCTTTAGCTTTTCCCATTCGTTAGGGTTCGCTATTTTTTATTTTTTTCTTCCATTCATTTCTATTTTGCGAGTTATCCTCACATCAAAATTTATCATTCAAAATTCCTTTTTTTGGTATTTTATGATTCCTTTTCTCGGCAACTGAATTCCACATCCCTGATAATAAATAAACCACATGAAATAAGAAAATCATAAACTTTGAATGAAAAATTATGGCATTTGTAAGTTATGGACGTAATTAATAGCTGTCATTTTGACACGGGTCCAAATATCTACTTGCCAAAGTCAGCAAAGTCACGTCACTGCACGCGCCCTACACATAATTTTTTTTTGCAAAAGATCCTATATTTCCAGTTAAATTATTTCATAAACAAACTATGCGAATTGCACTTGACACTAACATATTCTTCTTCTGTAGTTTTTCCCATTCGTTAGGGGGTCGCTATTTTTTATTTTTTTCTTCCACTAATTTTTGTTTTGTATGTCGTCCTCATTCAGTTCCTTTTCTCTCCTTTCATATTATATTTGGTCTTCCTATGTTTCTTCCACCTTCTGTTATAAGCTATTCATGCTTCCAATATACTCATCTCTCCTCATGACATGTTCAAACCAATGTAATCGTCTCTCCTATATCTTTCTAGAAACGCCCAACACTAGAGTTATTTCCCTTATTCTTTCATCATTTACTTTTTATTGATATTGACATCTGTCAATTTGAATTACCTGAATATATTAGCAGTTTCCATGGTTAAGTTAGCACAGCTGGCTGATATATGAAATTTTATAATTATTACAATCTTTATAATTCTTTAACTCTAGGTATATTTGTTGAATATGAAATATAAAATGCAATCAAATCGTATAGAGAATAATATATTCTTTAAGTTATAATAAAATTTAACTGAGTTTTTCAAGAAAAACTGTTAAAATCTTCAAATGAGGATACTTCCGGTTGACCAATTATAACCAAAATCTAAACAAGTCTGCATATGGTTGTAAGGAAGAGGAATACGCAAGAATTGTAATTTTTGGAATTCTAGTATTGGAGATATCGTTGACGAAAAAGCGGTCACCCACACACACATACAGACATCATTGTAAAAATAGTAAAATCGTATTGTAAAGACCCTAAAACGTGCTTATTCAATGAAAACTCACCACCGAATTTTTTGACCAAAGACAATACCTTCCTTACCTATAGGTGACGGAAGGTAAAAAGTATGTATAGTTTAATAATCGTACAAGGAAGTCGTGTGGTGTCCACATCAGATTTTTTAAAAATATTCTTATTTTTCACATGCATTCAATAAGTACAACATTTCATTATTTCACCGCTCTCACAACTGTCAAATCAGTGGTTATTTTACAGGTTATGTCTGCTCTAGTCTGATCTTCCTGGTCTATAATATTAATAATAATATTAATTATAATAATAATAATAATAATAACACCAACGCGCAGCTACCGGAAAAGAATCATAAAAGAAGCAGTACCCTACATAAAGTGCCGTATATGTGGGGATTATGAAGAAATCCTGGACCACATAATGTCAGGGTGCACAGTCCTAGCCCCGAAACAATACCTAGATGATAGACATAACAAGGTAGCAAGTATATTCCATCAAGAAATAAGAAAGAAATATATGGAGTACAATGAGATCGTCCCCTGTTATAAATACCACCCACCTAACATCTGTGAAGACAGCAAAACTAGGCTTTATTGGAATAGGAAAATAATTACCGATAAAACAATCGAGTGCAACATCCCTAACATTGTACTGACGTTGAAGAATGAAAAAGTTACATACATAATCGATATAAATGTCCAACTATATACCAATGTTAATACAGGCTATGCGGAAAAAAATAATAAATATTTACCACTAACTGGTGAGATCCGCAAAATGTGGAAGATGGACCGACTCCAAATAGTGCCAGTAGTCTTGGGATGCACCGGCGAAATCCCACTGAAATAACACAAAAGTCTGGAAACATTACAACTTCAAAAATCACTATGCATACCCTGTTTTGCAGCATCGTTAGAAGAGTCATGAATTGAATCTGGAAAGAAAAAATTCAATTAGTATATATACCAGTAATTTAATACGTTTTATTTACCAAACCATTGTGCATACTTGCCGCTGGCCGTATGTATAAAAACCGAGAAATAGGCAAAAAATAAATAAATAATAATAATGGTTTATTTGCCCAACAGTTATACACCATTAATAGGACAATATAACGTGTTTCATAATTTACATAAATTCAAGTTATAAATTCAAACAAACAATAAAAGTAAATAACAAAATATAAGATATTAACATATATTAATAATATTAACTATTACTTGTAATTAACAAATGCCTTAAAGTAGTATATGTCACAATGAAAAAGTCAACAATATTACAGACTCCATTTGCATTAGTGCACATTATATTACGGGAGATCTAGCAAGTAGATTAGTTCCAGCAAAATTTGTTAAGAAGGCTACACATGTACGAGTAGACAATCTCGATACAAAAATGTTAATGAGACTTAAAAAAATGGGGCAGTCCGTAATATTGTTTAATAATTTACACAAAAACAAAATAGATATATTTTTTCGACAATGCAGTAGGGAAAGAAAGTTAAATCGCTGCAACAAAATAACGTGGTCTATTCCCCTGGGTGGGTATTGGTTATCTTGTCTGTAACACATATCTTTCAAAAATCGTCTATGTATTGATTCTAAATCATTAACATGACAGTTATATATAGGGTACCAAATTAGAGCACAATATTCGAGTTTAATACAAAACTGCAATACAATATGCTTAATAGCGTAACATTATTGAAACATTTTGTATATCTGGTGATAAATCCCAAAAGTTTGTTACAAGATGTTATAACCTATTCAGTGTGAAAATTAAATGACAAGCTTGATTCAAAGTAGACGCCTAGGTCTTTTATTGTAGAAGTGCGCTCAAGAATATGACTTGGCTGGATTTAATTTAAAATTATTATTTATACACCATAGCACTAACCTATATTAACAGATCTTTCATTTCATGCTAACATGTTTATATCTCTATATATCTATCCCACTCATTCAATATTTTCATTAATACTACAGGGTTGCCACATATACTCTGTTTTAAAAGTGATGATCCTCACGTCATTAATTTCTGAACTAACAATCAACAAACACATGTATATTTGTCATTGTCACACACATTCTTGTTCTGTCGTTATTGAAACGTCTGTGTTATATGTTGGGAAAATAGAGAAAGAAATATTGAAGGTTATAACGGCAAGGTCGTAGGTGTCAGATGACACCAACTATTATTACAAATGTAGGTTATGATTTATAAAAGTTTATTCTGCTGATTTATATTAAACTCATTTTTTCAACAGTTTACAAATTTATAGTAAACTCTAATATAAAATTGAAATATTTACGGAATACAAAATCTTTAGTGATTGCAGAAGACATAAGACTCAATTAACAAGTCAATCAGTCAAGCTCATAACCTTTTACTAAATATTAGTTTCTTTAATAACGCTTAAAGCTGTGAATAGCACCCAATGTGTTTTAAATATTTTTTTAGATCATATCTGATATACCTACTTTGAAATCCAGACACCTGTACAGACGCCACAATGAAGTGAAAATGGTTTTAAAGTCGATAAAATTAAAGAAATAAAAAGATAAATCAAAAACAAACAAAAGCAATAAATTAAGAAGAACGGTTCGCTTTGAATCCATATTGTTGAAAACATTGTGAATGATTCAGGAATGTATATGTAATCTTGGATGCAAAATTTTGTCTGGCAATCTTTTGTGTTTGATAATGGAGTATTATGTTCGTTAAATTTAAATGATATTCGTCATGTACGAGTATTATTTTTTATTGTATTATACTTTTTATCTTCTTTTTCATCTATCAACGGGGTATTATGTGAAAAATTGCTTTTACGTCTCAATAAATGCAACAATATTTCCAAACACTTCAATTGTAAACTCTGGGGAAAATAAAAATCATTGGAGGCATCTCATACAATGTAAAGAAATGGCAAGAGATCAACAGAGAACTTATTCGAAATATAAAGCACAAAACGAACATAAAATTTAATAAATGATCGTTACGGGCAGTTGCCTTTGTTGTTGTCTCCTCCCCCTCGCACGTCTGTTGCAGAATGACCACATTGCCAACTATCATAATATCAGCAAGGTCCCTATGGACGTGCGCCGCTGGTGCCCAGGATAGGATTGTCGGTTTTTCTCGTAGGAAAACGAAATAAAATCCTACATAAATAATTTCAGAGCTATTGGTTTGAATTGTTCTAACTTAATCTAGATTCTAAATTAATAAGAATATATGGACAAATACTGCTCAGTCTTTTTTAACCTTTGCCTGACTAAAATAATTTAAAAACTTTATTTACCAAAGTAGGGTCAACGAAGACCCACTCTCATTTATTGTTTAATCGTATATAAAATATCATGAAATATGCATATTTTGGTGTTATTATAATATCTTATGAATTTTTAAATAAAACACTGAGTTTACTAATTTATTTCAATATTTTTTATTGAATAATTATTATTTATACAGCTAACATCACGAAAATGAAATCAAATATATTCTTATAAATAAAAAATATTATTATTCGTTAGGTGAGACCTAGAAACAAAAAAATATGTCTTAAGTTATCTGTAACTATAATTATTGGTATATTGGCCTCGTTAAAGATTTATTTTGTGAAGACCACAAATTTACTGGGCTTTCTTTTGCTTCTCTAAATATTCCTGATAAAATTAGTAATGCGCAAAAAGCAAGTATTTCCGTAACATCTCCATGATTCGCATAAATTGTCTTCACGAGTCTCATTTTGTTTACATATAATTTCTTTTGCCCATTGATTAGTAAATTTTACTATAATTTCTAAAATTTCCTCGGATATAAATAAAAAGAAACAATCCAAAATTGATTCGATATCCTTGCTTTTCTCTGTCAAACCTTTTTCTTTACGAATAAAATCTGATGTTCTTGTTTTACCTTTTTTAGGAGCTATATATTTCCATGTGCGACCAGCAACTTCAATATTACGTTTCAATTCTTCCTCAAATTCATCGATATTATTATTTTCCTCACTAAATGATACATTGTCATCAAAACTAGTTTTATTTTCCTCTATAACATCTTCTACATCTTCAGAAATATCTACTAACACGTATCAAAGTAAACTGAATTGATAAACATCGTAATTGCACCCGTGAACAGGAATGAATACGTCGCAACTTGCATGAAAATAAGATAGTTAGACAAAAAATTAATTAAAACACAACGTACCAAAATCGGGTCACAGCTGACCCAGAGCAACAAAGTGCAAATTATTTCTGAACTGTGTTGATTTTCGTTAAGGTTATTGTTGCTTATATTTCAATACAGTATTTTAGGAGAATTCACAAAAAGAAAAAATATATAAAAATTTATTTAACAAGTTACAAAGAAAAAACTAAACTTTGGGTCAATGTTGACCCGGTTTCAGTAAGGCGAAGGTTAAGCTTATTTTACATGAAACAAAACCCTAAATTAACTATAGAACAAATTAACTTGTATAGAACATAAAGTTGTAAACAATATAAATATCTCGTATTTACATACAGGTTGTTAAAAAAAGGGTAAAAAAATTAAGGATAAGAAATAAGAAATAATTTTCCAAATTTTGAAAACATTCTTTTTGATTGAGAATCAACAGATCGAAATGTATCCCATATTTTTATCTCTTGCTAAGAGAGGTATTGGATTCATGCTAAAAACGCATAGAGATTTTAGTGAATAAGCACAAGGTCTCTAGTTTCCGATTTTAACATTTTTACGATGATGTCTGTATGTATGTATGTATGTATGTGTGTGTGTGTGTATGTGTGTGTCTATGTGTGTGTATGTGTGTGTGTGTGTGTGTGTGTGTGTGTGTGTGTGTGTGTGTGGGATGTTGGAAGGACGATACCTCAAAAACTATAATACTTAAGACCTGTAAGAGCTGAAAAGGTTTTGGTGACAATTGCACAACCGCAAGTAGTAGTTTCTTAAACAAATCTTCTAAATATTATTTTTTGAAAATTTATATTATTACAAAAAATAAAGAACATAAAATTCTAAATCTGATAAATTTAATTTTGTTACATCTTGTATAGATTTATAAATAAAGGATATAATTTATAGAATTATCTGAGATAATAAATCACACAGTCCATACCAAACAAAGATCAATACACTAAGGAAACCACGTGACAAATTCAAATGTTTTCAATTGACAAATAAATGTCATTATTAAAATCAACAGTTTTAGTGACGTTACTGAAAACTTTTTCTTAGAAATACATTTAATAATACTTATTATTTTATTAACTAAATATTTAAATTTATAGGTAAAATACATATATCCGTAAGAAATACCGCCGATCCCGTCAATGCATTGGAAGAATCCCTGACATTTAGAGACTTCTCCAAAGAATGAAAGAATCGGGCGCGGCGCGCGGGAAATCATGTGAATTTATTGGCCTTGACAAGCTGATCTTGTCAAAATGAGAATAACTACTTAAATAGATGTCAAATTTCATAATTTTTTATTTAAAATTTCAAGTAGTTAATTTGTCACTAGGAATGGGGAGTTTACTTGTAGAAGAAAATAAACATGGAATTGAAAAATCATGAAATTTGGAATAAGAAATTGGAAGTTTTTGTGTGTACAAGAAATGTTAAATACAATATAACATAAAATTGAAATGGCGAAAGGTATTGTGCTGGCCACAACAGATTTTTTTTTTTTTTTACAACCTGTATATCAAATCACGATCCAAAAATACATCTGAACTGAGCCGAATGATTCAGAGGTCACTATTTGTCCGAGGTCCCTTGTAGACTAAAGTTGACCTCTTATACTACCACTAAATGTACGTAAAATTCGTTTAAATAAACTGTTGGAAATTCCTGTAAGCCTGGTGCTAGAATAAGCTTTATTGCTAAGCTAATTGGTATGACTGCATTATACAGAATATATCTAGCCAACGGACTAAATGGAAAACACAAATCGTTGTCACAGCTGTCACCAACTTAGAAAAAATTCTCTTAATGGAAATATTCAGCTATTCTTGTAAAGAAATAATGTAAATGAAAGCCGGAGAATACAATATAAAACACTCGCTACATTAAGCTATTCAAGCACTCATTCGTGCTATAATAGGTTGCCTTCTATACTTTGACTTTCAAAATATCCTAAATATTATTAATTTTTATTTTAAAATTATAAAAGCCAAAAATTAACATGTTATTTATTTGTTAAAAGTTTATTATATCAAAAACGTTAAAATGGAAAAGTATTCACAAAAAGGCGCTATGTAATCAGACGCATAAATTATACTAGGAAAATTATAAATTTACTTCTCTTAGGCTCGGTATATTCATTTCTGGTTGAACTGTCTGTTAACTGCCAATTAAAACGAAAAATATCGTATCGAAAAATTTACATGGGTACTAGGTACCTATGTGTAATTTCTCTCGTAAAGTATAGGTGTTCGTACTTGCTCATGAAAAATTGTCTTAAAATATCCATTTTCCACTCAGCTGCTGAATGTAGGTTTGTAATGAGATATTTTATATCGCTGATATGAAAAATACCATAAGAATCGCACCTTTATAAAAAAAACTGTATCATTCAAATCAGAAAAAAATGTTACTATAGTGAAATATGTCAACTTTTACTTTTTGCTTTACAAAATAAAAAGAGAAAGTAAAGTATATATACCGGTGACCCATTTTAAATAATCCACTGGAATATCTCGAAAAATATGCATCGGACAAAAAAATATTTCAAACAAAAGTTTAATGGTTTTGAAGGGGCTATCCGATTACAGTAATAATTTCCCCTCCTCCCACCCCCAGGGGGTCGGGGAGGGGGGTAACTTTGAAATTTTGAATACGGACCTCCACTTTTTATTCCAGATTTGGATTCTACTCGCTCGGATATATACTATTACAACTATTATTTTGTGGACATTTTTTTCTGTCAGCGTCACTTTAAAATCAAGTAGCTTTTTTTCGGTAGAAAAATTTTTCACAAAACAATATTTTTATTATTAATAGGAGGTACTCATGTTCAAGAAAATGATTTTATTAGAAAGTAGAACCCTTCAGGTGCATACAATAAAAAAGAAAAAGAGAAACAAACGTCTTCTAATAAAAATAATAATAATTCTATTGGACGCCTTGCCGTTTTTAGGAGAAACTACAAAAGTTGTAATAACTTTTGAACCATCAACAATTGCATTACAATATATATATATATAGTTATTTTGATTGGAAATGATCTCCTCTATCACCCCATTTAGTTTGATCGTCGACTTCTGGGACATCCTGTATATATATATATATATATATATATATATATATATATATATATATATATATATATATATATATATATATATATATATATATTATGTCGCTTACATTAAACTTTATATCCAATATCAATATCATATTTTAGCTCTTTACAGATTCTACCAATTCTTTAACCATTAAAGAAAAATTCCAAGTTAAATATTTGTTTATGTCAGCTTTCAAAGATCTCTAAAGTTACCTCCGACATTTATTTATGTTTTCTGTTATTTATTCACATCCCTGAATACCGTACATTTATTCACTGTTTTTTGTCCGTCCAACCCTGACCACTACAGCAAACACAAAAACACCGCAAATGAACTAGAAAGCTCTTATCAAAAGAAACCAGTAGAGTTCCCTTGGGTCGCAAAGTCCCGACGGTGATTGCGACATCTGATGTAGCGAGCCTGGCACAGCGACGTATGCGGGCGCCCCCATGCCGAACTGACCAATGAAAAAATTAACCCGCGTTTAAATAAAAATGTAAAGTGCCCAACCGGGAGAGCTTCATAGCGGCTACCGCCTAATTGCATGAGTATTGTCTGATTCTGTTTAAAATTTTGCTCTTTGGGGAAGCTTTACATAAATATTTCACTGTGAATGTAGACGGATATTCAAGTTTATTACACATTGTTATGTATTATATTGGGATGAAAGAAATTTAATATGAATGCTTTAATTGATTGTAAAAATCTTTAATTCAATTCAAAATAATATATACAGGGTGTTGATCGTCAAGTGCATACATAGGGATTTAACATGGGATTTTAGTTTTTTGCGATTTCCTGCTCTTCTATTCATTTTACGGCAAAAACTGCCGACTTTGAGGCGTTGTAATGTGTAGTCAACTATAATTATATATGAACGTCAATCTTTTGGCATGATTTTCAATTTATTCTGCAAATTTACATATGAATAGTTTTTTTTTACCTTCCGTCACCTATAGTCGAGGAAAGTATTGTTTCGGGTCAAAAATTCGATGGTGAATTTTTATGAATAAGCACGTTTTAGAGTCCCTAGAATACGAATTTACGATGATGTTTGTATGTATGTGTGTGCGTGTGACGATCGATCTGGATCGCATAACTTTAATAGTACAATTATAAAAATTATAATTCTTGCATATTCCCCTTTCGTACGTCCATATGAAGAGTTGATTAGATTTTGGTTACGATTGATTAACCAGAAGAACCCTAATTTTAAGGTTTTAGCAGTTTTCCTTTCAACCTTTTATGTCATTATAAATATTAAAGAATAGTTTATTCTCTATTCGATTTAATTATATTTTTTTCTTCATATTCAATGAATTTAGAAATAAAGAATTATGAAGAAATATCTTGCAACCTATGCTGCTAAAAGCTGCAATATCGGAACAGAATATTCAAATATTACTAATTGACAGATGTCAGTGTTTAATAAAATTTACATAATATCTTTGTGAAATGATTTTACTGGAAATATAAAAATGTAAAATAATTTAATAAGGCTAAAATAAATCACAAAAGGTAATACAGTAGATTATAGTCACAAGCCAATTCAACAGATTATTATGTTATAAATAAAATGCTATATAGGTATCTATGTTTTTATTTTCTACTTCTTATTTTAAAAAACACTGCTTTTTAGGAGCAGTTCAATTTAGATCATTACGAGGTAGGATCAGTTCATTTCTCCCTTAAAAAAACGCCCATAGAATAGTTTGCAAAAAAAAATCTGTTGTGGCCAGCACAATACCTCTCGCCATTTTCATTTTATGTTGCATAGAGCGCGAGCAGTTATGTGACTTTGTTGACCTTGGCAAGCAGATGTGGGGGCCCGTGTCAGAATGAGAGCTAGCAATATACATAGGTGTCAAATATCATAAGTTTTCATTCGAAACATTATGATTTTCCAAATCCATGTGGATTAATTTCCTCGACAAGTATATTCCATACTAATGAATGACAAATAAACATCAGAATATTTTGAAATTTTGAATGAAAAATTATGACAATTGTGACATCTATGTGAATAACTACTAGCCGTCATTTTGACACGGATCCTCACATCTGCTTGCCAAGGCCAACAAAGTTACATGACTGCTCGCGCCCTATAAGTACACACAAATAATTGAAATTGTTTCTCTTCTTCGTTCTATGAGAAATTTTATCCTATCCTACTATTCTAATCTGTTCAAAATTCTTCAAATTCATTGACGGTATTAGCGGTATTTCTTAAGGATATATGTAATATTAACATACCTGAAATTTAAATACATAATTAATTAATAATACAATAATATATATATATATTAAATGTACTCATACCTCCCAGAAAAATCTGACACTGACATTTTGCATTTATTTGTCAATTACAAAAAATTAAATATCGCAACTGTTTTTCGGGCAACGAGATTTAATACAACAGATTATTCTATATTATTATATACTATATCTCCAAACCTATACGAGATAGAATAAAAAAATTAAATGTGTCAGATTGAGAATTTAATTATCTTTAATGTTTGTAGTAACAAATTTTCAAAGAATAATATTTAGAATTTTTTTTTTTAGAAACTACCACTTCCGGTTGTCCAATTGTTACCAGAACCTATTCAACTCTTCCCATTACTGTTAGATTGAGGAATCTGTAGTCAAACAGGTCTTTAGGGTTATAGAATTTGAGAAATCGTGCCTCCAACAACCTCACACACACACACATCCACACACACGCACATCCACACACACACACACACACACACACAGACATCATTGTAAAAATGTTAAAATCGGATTCTATGGACCTTAAATCGTGCTTATTCAATAAAATCTGGATATGTGATTTTTAGCATGAATCCAATACCTCTCTTAGCGAGAGGTAAAAATGTGGAATTTCTACAAAATACGTAGAATTGACGGAAGGTAATGTGCTGGCCACACCCGATTTTTTTATGCAATCATTCTTTACACCAAACTTTTCGGTTAATTTTTGTAATAGTGTGCCAAGAGCTATCAGAAAACCGATAATAGCAATAACATCGTCTGTTAGCGCTATAATCCCAAGATAATTACTTAAAATTTATCTATCTAAATGTGTACCGTAAGGCCTGTCGGTGCATGTGGACTCATCCATAATTTTGAGTCGCCCTCAAGGCAGAACTCTCCGATTAACCGGAGCATGTGTAGCCACCTTAAAATACACATCTGCCCAAACCAATGTTGGACTCAGTAGTATCACCTACCGATCGTATGACGTCATTTTTACGTTATGCGATCTCCGGGCTATACGGCCCAGCACTTGTCTGCGCAGGCAAGGCAGGGAAAAGCCGGAGCGTGTGTGGGATCTTTACATATTTGCAGGGTGGGCCTGGCGTATCCAGGATTTATTTTTAGATGTGAACATCTCTATTAAGAGGAATCTGAATCTGAACCATATATTTAAACGTACATCTGTGAAAATACTGCTCAGACCAAAACATTAGTTGGACAGTCAAGACCAGATCACACCTGAAAAATAAATTAATTCGTTGCACCGGTACGAGTATCGTACGCCGACGATGAAACCATTTCATCTTCTCATAAAGCAGTTGTATTTTTTGAAACACTGTCAGGTTAGCAGTATCAGAAGGTAGAAAAATTAAGGGACTTTATTTCCAACTCCATATACCTATTAGTTGCGTATATGGAGCTTATCTTCCTGTAGCTTATGGGTATTTATAGTAGTTGTAGGGAACGTATAATATGTAATATGAAATAGGTTTGTCATTAGCTATAATAACTCCCTATACTTGCCGTGAAAACTAGCTCAAGTAAAATAAAATGAAAGTAATTAGGATACAGATTTCTACACCACACTCGTATTCCCCATAGAAATAGAAAACTGTCATTTAACTGTAATTCAGTGAAACTAAAACTCTTGCATCATTCTCTCCAGATGAGTGTGGCAGTAATGTAATAACGTATTCGGTTTTGATTCTATGTCGCGTAATAAGCGATGCACTTGGGCATGTGGGTGTTATGATGAAGCGCATGATTAGCAGCTGATACCGCGTGAATATGGTGGCGTGGAGCTATCATCGCAGCCGCGCTAACGCCTTGATATACGACCGAATGGCGTGTACTTGCTCTCGCCCAATTACACCACACATATACCACAACCCGGGAACGTATGTTGTATATCGGAGTTCATATAGTATCAAGAGTTATAAACAAAGTTTAGGAAAGTTTAAAATATGTAATTTATTTTGTCTATTTCGGTGTTTACGAGTCTTTAAACGCACTGAAAATACGTGGTAAAGATCTACGCACTGTTTTTGGCGCTTTTCGTTGTCTAGAGCTGGTATAAATGATATTTACAATTATTTCCAAGTCAATCGTTATTCCTTTTCCGGAATATAAAATTATTTGAAGTAATTGTAGTTTATTTTCGTACTATACGTTGGCACTGAGAATAATCATGTGTCAAATAATTTTATATTCCGTAAAAGGAATAAGGATTGACTTAGAAATAATTGCAAATTAGTAATATAATAATAATAATAATAATAATTATAATAATAATAATAACAATAATAATAATAATAATAATAATAATAATAGTAATAATAATAATAATATATACGTTTCTTTAATACTAGTATTTTTTTCAGGTTGATGACGTGAGTCCTCTGCCTAATCATTTCCATCATAATAATCGAAAAATAGAAAAAAAATATTTATTTTTTATTTTAATGGTATATCATAAATGATGATAGATCTTATACTAGAAATAATGTTTTGTTTTTTTTTATTCTTTCAATCGATTTATTGTTATTAATCTGTCTCAACACCAGTTGAGAAATTCCCACATTATTAATATATATTCTAAAAATGATGGTAGTTACAACCGTTGTGGTCTGGGTGATTGAACAATATATATATATATATATATATATATATATATATATATATATATATATATATATATATATATATATATATATATATATATGATTTATTTATGCCTTATTTGAATAATATCGCAGAATCACTTAACCCTTAGCCACCCGGGTTCAATCACCCAGACCACAACGGTTTTATAAATTCAATTTATCTTTCCACTTGTAACTACCATCATTTTTAGAATATCCATAATTGTTCTGTAGAAATGCTGGTTTAGTGATAGAGGAATTTTTTTTTTTAAATTTGGGCTGGATCAATGACCAGCCACGGATGTTTTTGAAATGGCGGAAGATTAAGATTTTGAAGATACAGTTATGCGGTGGTATGAAGATGATATAAAAAGTGATGATGATAAAAGTTTCAACGAAAATGAGCAAATAGTGAGCAAATATCGTTCATTTTCTATTATTCATTAAATGAAGAAGACAAACAGTGGGGATAATAAATAATACTAAAAATGAAAAATTACAATAACTACATTTATTTTTATATTATTTGTACGTTGTACCAATGTGACGGTTGCGAAATATTATTTTTTATTTTGAATAAAATACTTATAAATCGGTTGTACAGGATGTAATTCGAAAAGTGAGCAATAGGCCTTTAACATGGGAAATCAGTTTTTCTTTCCGCAAACTTTACCTATTTATTTTATGCGAAAATACTTCAAATAATAGTTATAGAGATTTAAATTCTTCATTATAATCATGGAAATGATTATATTACCTCTTTATAAAAACGTAAAAATTAATTATAAAATTGTAGTTTATATGAACTTTTAATCTAGGCAGCGATGGATTTATAACAACTATCAATTGGAACTAAAACAAAACAGTTTACCTTTTTGACAGATAAAAATAACGCATTTGTTTATTTTTGTCATAAATCCATGGCTGCCTAGATTAAAAGTTCATAAAAACTGTAAATTTATAATTAATTTTTATGTTTATATGAAGAGCTAAAATAATCGTTTCACATAATTTAGATGGAGAACTTAAATCTCTATAACTTTTATTATTTTCGCATAAAACAATTAGGTAACGTTTACGCGTTTCAAAATGAAGGATGCCCGAAAGACAAATTAAGGTCTCAGAAAGAAATGCATAGATGATTTTAATATGTATGGTGCTGCGTTCATGCTCAGAACAAGTAAAGTGTTGTAATTTGTGCTATAAACACAATAGCAAAATTAATTTTACGTTTCTGAGAGGTACCTAAATAGAACTAAATCGGTATACAAAAATTAATTTGAAAAATGCATTATTTACATACGCGTGGTGCTGGCTTCTCGCACAAAAAAGTTCAGTATTATAATTTATGCTACATAAACAATAACGAAATGAATTTTGCATTTATGAGAGGTACCTAAATAGTACTAAATCAATATAAAAAATATATTTTTAAATGCGGATATTTTTAACATGCGTGGTGCTAGCTTCACGCACAAAAAAGTAAAGTGTTATAATTTGTGCTATATAAACAATAACAAAATAAATTTTACACTTATGAAGAGGTACCTAAATAGTACTAAATCCCTATATAAAAATAAAATTCGAAAACGTTTTATTTTAAAATGATTGTTGCTTTCACGGTCCAAAAAAGTAAATCGTAATAACTTATTTAATATAAACAATACCATAATACTATGATGGGTACTAATTAGTACTATTTGGGTACTAAAGTTTAGTAAAAAAAATATTTTTAAATAAATATTTTGGTGCTAGCGTAAAGTTGGCACCAATAATATTTAATTTGCATAACTTATTTATCATAAACATTTTGGAAACAAATTTTTGGGTACCTAAAGGTACCAATTGGGTACTAAATTCTCGTATAATTTTTTTTAAATTTATATGTTGTGGTGCTAGCATGAAGTTGGCACCAAAATAATTAAACAATGAATAACTCCTACGCAGAGTAAAAAACAAAAGTTTTTTTGTGGGTACTAATTGGTACAAATTGGGTAGGTACTAAATCGTAGTAACAAGTTAAAAATTAGTACCCTATACCTTGGTGCCAACATCACGCATCTGTTTGAAGCACCTAGCATTGCGTGCGGACCAGGCTATTTACTCCGCGTATTGAGACCCGGGTGGTTAAGATTTAATATAATAAAAGTAACAGTAGCCCGCATATTACAAAAGGTTGAACATAACTTATCTGGAATATTCAGTGTAGTTATTAAAAAATATCTGTTGTGGCCAGCACAATACCTCTCGCCATTTTAATTTTATCTTGTACAGGGCGTGAGCAGTTATGTGACTTTGTTGGCCTTAGCAATCAGATATGGGGGCTCGTGTCAGAATGACATAGGTGTCAAGTATCATAAGTTTTCATTCGAAACATTATAATTTTCCAAATCCATGTGGATTATTTTCCTCGACAAGTATAATAGATGACAAATAAACAGAATATTATGAAATTTTGAATGAAAAATTATGACATATGACAATTGTGACATCTATGTAAATAACTACTAGCCGTCATTCTGACACAGATCCTCATATCTGCTTGCCAAGGCCAACAAAGTCACATGGCTGCTCGCGCCCTATAAGTAACGAATTTAACATTTCTTGTACACACAAATAATTGAAATTGTTTCTCTTCTTTCGTTCTATGAGAAATTTTATCCTACTATTCTAATATTTTCAAAATACTTCAAATTCATTGACGTATTAGCGGTAATTTTTAAGGATATATGTAATATTAACATACCTGCAATTTAAATAAATATTTAATTAATAATACAATAATATATATTAAATGTACTCATACCTTCCAGAAAAATCTGACATTGACATTTTGCATTTATTTGTCAATTACAAAAATTTAAATATCGCAACTGTTTTTCGGGCAACGAGATTTATTACAACAGATTATTCTATATTATTATATACTATATCTCCAAACCTATACGAGATATAATAAAAAAATTAAATGTGTCAGATTGAGAATTGAATTATCTTTAATATTTGTAATAACAAATTTTCAAAATATAATATTTAAAAAATATTTTTTTAGAAACTACCACTTCCGGTTGTCCAATTGTTACCAGAACCTATTCAACTCTTCCCATTACTGTTAGATTGAGGAATCCGTAGTCAAATAGGTCTTTAGTCTTATAGAATTTGAGAAATCGTGTCTCCAACAACCTCACACATACACACACACATCCACACACACACACACACACACACACACACAAACACACACACACACACACACAGACATCATTGTAAAAATGTTAAAATCGGATTCTATGGACCTTAAATCGTGCTTATTTAATTAAATCTGGATATGCGATTTTTAGCATGAATCCAATACCTCTCTTAGCGAGAGGTAAAAAGGTTGCTGACGATGTATATAATTTGATTCAATAACATTTTATAATTATTGATGACAGTTGCAATATAAATTTTATATATACGAGTACATTTTAAATCTTAGATCATAAAATTAATATATGAAATTAAGTACAGTAAATTTTTTGCAAGATGTCCGATCAAGGTCGTCTACGAAATGTATGAATTGAGATTTTTATTCCGCCCATTCTGACAAATTCAGTAGTATCGTTTGCTTAGTTTTTATGAGGGTACATAAAATACTACTATTATTTTAATATTCTAAAAATATATGTTACAGTAAAAGCATTCAAAATTCAAAAATAAGTCAATTGGTAAGTTTATTAGCAAATGTAAAACCAAATATGTGAAAAATAAGATACTGATTAGATTACTGACAGTATCAATGTCAGTAACACTGACAGAAAATAACGTTATTCGTACGGCTATAATTAAGGTAATGTATCTGAATTAATAAATAAACTTACGTTACAGCGAAAGTATTATCAACAACGAACATCGTTTTAAAATGGAATGTCCTAACTTAGTCGAAACAATATGAATTTTTGAAAGACATGCGTGTTATATCCATCCTTATCGCACACTCTTATAGCCTTTGTAAAGGAGGAAGATAAATGTATACAAATTTGTTAATTCGTTCATGATACAGATGAGCTTGATCGGACATCTTTCAAAAAAAATCTGTACGAGTATTAATGCATTCTCGGTTAGGAAAGAACCCTTTATATTATAGTGCAGACAGTATTAGGCTGGAAATCACCCCACGTCATAGCAATTTCTACAACAGCTAGCAGACATCTAGTAAATGCTTGGTGCACTTAAAATAAATCATTATTATGTTTTTACAATAAATTAGATTAGTGTTTCCAAGCGACGGGCAACAGGCGCAATTATATTCATGTAATGTATTAAATACTGTTTGGGTGTTTTAATGCTGGCTATATCTAGATATCTCTGAAAAAGACCAAATATAGACTGTTAAAACTGTAAAAGTTGTGTTTTAGTTTTTGTTAAAAATATTTATTATAACAACTGTTGAATGTGTAACAAACAGTTTTGAATTACACATCTGAATTTTGCTTCGTGAATATTATTTTCTATGCTTTTCAATTTAAATATTTAATAGTTGGCTTGTAGCATATATTACTGTGCCGTGAACTGAAATTTAAACAGGTCGTCCCAGTATGGGCTTGTCTTCTACGAAGACAGTCTGCTGCACTAGCAGATTGGTTTCCTCTATTCTACGCGAGAGTCCTTCGTGTCCGTTTATTAAGTGAATTGTGTTATCTCGATGGCAAGCAATAGACATGTCTATCTGCTCTGCTCTGCTCCCCTCTGCGACTACTGTGGTATTCAGCTACGGCCTTAGTCCTGTCTTGGCATCGTGTCCGCGGAGTCCAACTCCAGTTGATCCTGTTCCTGTCAGTTTGTCTACAGAAATAACAGGATACTAGAGTTGGTTTTTTCTAATAATATCAAATATATAGAACCAGCTATCTTCATTACGTTTTGGTCCTTCTAATTTTAACTTAATCTATTTTTTGAGTGTTTGGTAATTCATTAATCAATTAAAAAGTAAAGTCCATTTATATTCCCTATTACTAAATAAATAATTATAAATTGCTCCTAAATAATAAGAAATATACATAAATTATATTTTAACATATTTCATGCTTATTTAATTTGTGTTGACAAATATGTTAATAATATGAATAAATGATGTTCTCGTTAAAAATAACTTTCGAGAATAATATGTCGGAAAACAATAGCAAGGAAAAGAGAATTTCGCTGGCAGTTGAGCTTAACAAAAAAGCAAACAATATTCAGTTCGGGTACACCTCCGTCCGCTAACAAACTTTTTGATAAATCCTCGTACGCAACCACGTCATCTGTCTACGTCTGGCGCACGGGCTCAGCTACGCGGTCAAAGAAAAATGTTGAATTTTTTTACGCCCCCAAACACAATCCGTGTTAAATAAGGTTTTCCATTAGGGGAATTTTTCACTCCAGGAATAAAAAGACAAAGTCCTCTGTACTGCTTAAAAGAAACACAAAACAACTGATCTTAACTCTGAAATTCGGGAAATGAATTTTTATTTCCAGCGGGAGGCATTTACCCCATGTCAAAGGAAGAATTTACATTTGTACAGAAATGTTTTACAAACATTTAAATTTATTTATATATGGAGTGCAAGCAGAACGTTAAAAAAACCGGCTTAGAAATTGAATTACGATATGAATGCTATGATTAAAGCAAGATTTTATAACTTAATATTATTTTTACGCGTTGTATTATGACTATCATATTCAAATGTCTTTTCATAATGTAATGAGCTATTTGATCAATCAAAATAAGTCTTTTTATAAAAATGATGACCATAAAAAACATATTTATAGCAGCTATTAATGCACTCGCATGAATTAATAGCCCGCATTTTAAATTCACTACATAATATAGGACTATTTTTCACGAATATATTTTAATTTTAGAAAATACTTATATTTTATTGCAAATAATCATTAGATCTAGGAAAACGCATTTGATAATAATACTTTGTACAAATACAAGTTGTAAGTACATCTAACTCACTTTTTTACACGTTTCTTACACGATTTTGAAATAATACTTTTTGAAATTAAAGCAATTCTAATTTTACCGAGTATATTTTGATTTAAATTTTAAATATCGCTTATTTCTATTTGAATTAAATTGGAAATCAGTTGTAGCAGAAATGGGTGCAACAATTTAATTCCTCAAAGTTTTGCGTGTGTGCGTGTGTGTCACCGTATTTAGACGTAATTTAATTACCGTTTTTTCTAATGAATGGAGTATTTATCTGGCGTAGCAATAAATTTAAACAAGTGTTGTTTGGTTAACTTCCGTTGCTTCATTGTTTTCTGCATTCACATACTTGGACATGGAAGACTTGAAAGTAGTGATATTTAGAATAAAGTAGGTAAATGTGTGACAAATATAACCAATTGTATTAAAAACTGGAATATCTTTAAAATTTATAACTTTTTTAAAAATTTTGATAGTCTTTTAAGGTCTATTTTTAATATAAATGATCCATCTTATAATTTGTTACTACGTTGGAAGATCCCATTATGTGTTCCTCTTCACTTATTCACCATTAACAAACATTTGGACAATAACTTCTTGTGAAACTGTCTCATTCTCATTATTCATAATTAGCAAGCTAAAAGTTAATTAAAAAATATACCTATATGAATAGAATCTTTATTAATTGATTTGGCGATAAATAATCAGATTTAATCACATTTTTTCCTATTTCACGTTTACAAAGTGAATTTTGCATAACTGTTTTTGTGAAAAACAGTGATACAATGAACAAGTTTTCGCAGATTTGTGAAATTGTGAAGTTGGTAACTTAGTGTGAAATGAATATTTTAAATTTTAGTTGTCATTACTCTTGGAAAATTACTGGAGTTAGATTTTTACTTATATCGAGATTTTGGTAAATGACCCCGTTTTAAGGTCCCTAGAATCCGGTTTTAACAATTTCACGATGATGTCTGTGGTTGTGTGTGTATGTATCAGTATGAATCCTCTGGGCGCTCTAACTCAAATACTATCATTCAGAGAATTTTGAAACCATGTATTTCTACCTTATTTTAATATGGAAAGAAGTCATTAGATTTTGGTGTCAATCTGATAACGGGAAATGGAACTTTACTTGAAGTTCAAAATAGTTTTTCTTCAAAAAATGCCTTTAAATGTTATTTTTTCGTAATTTGTTATTATAAAAATGAAAGATTATTAAATTTTCTACTAGTTTGCATTAATACTTTATATTATATTATATGGATAAATTTATAAAATAATATATAATTATATCCCGGAGCATATACTTTAAACACAACTCCATAGTTACACAGTTCAGCTTGGTTCAGCTCAAATGTATGTAACTAACAGATAAATGTCACTGTAAAAAAATAATCATTTCAAATTAATAATAGTAACGTTATAAAAAGAAAGTTGTAAATAGAACAGTTATATGAAAAGGAACTTAAATATAGTTTCCAGCATGAGTAAATATGTAGGTATGTATTTAAATAAATAAAAAAATAAATAAGTATATCATCAAGGCATATTACCCATTGCTGGGTATGCTAATCTGCTTTGTACACAGATTTCGGTAATGATGATTACATATTTGTACCGCGCGGCCGCGCGGGTGTCACCTCACGGGAATTCATTGCTGGCGTGGAGAGTGCACTACAGGGGACAATTTTGCGCTTTTTAATATTCGAAATATTTGGCGTCGTACGGGATCGAATTCGGTTCCCCAGATTCGCGACCAGATACTCAGGCACGCAGCCACGAGACCTCATAGGTATGTATTTAAATTAATAACAATTAAATGGCGGGAGTTATTGTGTTGTCCACATCATTTTGTGTGTGTGTGTGTGTGTGTTGGAAAAACGATTTCTCAAAAAACTATAATACTTAATATCTGTATAACTACGTATTTCACAATTGGACATTACTAGGAAGACCTGAATAGGTTTTGGTAATAATTGGACAACCGGAGGTAGCAGATTCTTAAAAAAATCTTTTAAATATTATTTTTTTTAAATTTTTGTTCTTGCTAGTATTAAAGAAAAGTAAATTTTCTATCTGATACATACAAATATTTTATTATATCTTTTATAGATTTAGAGATAATGAAATATAAGTTATATAATAATCTGTTGTAATAAATCTTACAGCCCAAATAATATCATGGAAACGAATTGAAAAATTTAAATATTTATAACTGCCAGATAAATGTCAGTGTCAAAAATCCAGAGACATTATTGAAGTTTTTTTCTGGGAAGTACATACATTATATTATTTCTTATTGTATTAACAGTTAAATGTTTAAAATTATAGGTATATTACATATACCCTTCAAAAATACTGTCAATCCTGACAATTAATTGGAAACATTTTGAAAAATTAGAAAAGTAGGACAAAAATTCTTCATAGAATGAATTTAAAATTTAAAAATCTAAATATAAAGAATAAATATAAGTAGAAATTTTGGTGTTGAGTATACATAGGTATACAAGAAATGTTAAATACAATAGGGCTCGAGATGTGTGACTTTGTTGGCCTTGGCAAGCAGATATGGAGACCCGTGTCACAACGAAAGCTAGTAATTTTGTACATATATGTCAAATATCATAATTTGTCGTTCTAAATTTAGTGATTTTCCAATTCCATGTGGTTTATTTTTCGCGGCAAGTAAATTTCACACTCCTGGTAACAAATTAACTACGTGAATTTGGAAAATCTTGAATTTTTTAATCAAAAATTCTGGCATTTGGCATCAATGTACATAATTACTAATTGTCAATCTGACACTGACCCCATATCTGCTTGTCTAGGCCAACAATGTTACATGATTGCCTCACGCCAAAAACGGCAGTGGTTAGAGGTATTGTGATGGCCACAACAGATTTTTTGTATAGTAAACCTCAAACAATAAAGCAATCTTTTAAATTTAAATTCAAAGTATTTATTTGTAGGTTCATAATGTAAAGTAAATTAAATTTCAAATGTTTATTAAAACTGTCAAAGTTACCAACCTTAATATTTTAATATTTTTATCAATAATAATTTTTGATTAAAGGTAAATCGTTGTAAAATAGGAAAAATAGTATGAAAAACACGTATTACAATGTCCATTTGTAATATTCGTACTTTGCGTAACTCGTCTGCGGATCCATTGAGCAAACTCTACACGTATTGCAAAAAGGATAATAAATTGTAATACTTGTCTTTCAATATACTATTTTATATCACATGTTGATTATTTGGGTTTTGTAATTAAAAAAAAAATATGGATTACCTACTGGGAACTAATCAATTTTATTATTTCCGTGAATTTTTGCATCTCTCTTGTAAAATACACAAATCCATTTAACTTGTTAATTAATTTGTGAAATAGGTCGAAATTTAGCATTATTTCTCTAAACTAAATTATTGCGCAGTAATAAAAAAATAGTGATGTTATATTGAGGCTGGTTCGGTAAATAGATTACTGGTGTAATTTGCATTTGGCGTAATTTTCCATCAGTTTGGTTAAGTTCAATTACAGTGGCTGTCCGTATGTGCCCAACAACTGCTCGCATTGAATTACGATGTGGGTAATGAATATTCGAAGGATTAATTTAGAACTCGTTGGCAGTGCCAATGGCAAATGGCAATTCCATACGCCGTCATATCACTCACATCGCTATTCACCTGATGCAAACCGAGGAATGAATTGCCAAATGTACAGAGGTAGGAATAGGAACGTGTTGACGAGAAACTTGCGAATATACCTATATAACAGAATCTGCACAGGTAGATTAAGTTTATAATACTGTCAGATATGTACTTGCTTATACATATATGTGCAAGTATGTAACTATTGTCAATACATGGTCTAATGTAACAGTTCGTATATTAAAAGTTTTATCATGAATTGTTGTATTAATCGATTGTGTAAACAGTTAATACAAAAATTATTTTTTTAGCTCGTAACCGAAAACAAAATGAATTCTGTCATACAACAATGAAACTAACCCATTATCAAAGATGTGTAAGATTTTTGTTACACGTGTTCTAAGTATGCAAAGGCATTTTTTCATAATTTTCAGATTGGTAAAAATTATGTTACATTATTATGAACATGTTAACATCAGCTTTTAAGAACATTCAAACGTGCTGTTATATATATAGTCAAATTATTAGTATTTATTTTGACAATCATTATTCTGACACAGCCGTAATAAAACGTTACGCTTTTGTTTGTCTCTTGTTTCTAATTCCATGGCTAATATTATTAAATTTGAATTTCGTGAATTTTCAAATTTTCTATACAACATCCATTTGAAACTTTTTGTCTAAAATAATTAGGGGAGCAATGCGCACGGAAAAACTGATTTCCCATGTTAAACGCCTGTCTCACTTTCCTTGATACACCTATGTGTTATATATTACTAAAGATAGCGAGAAGTAAGAATAAGAACAATAATGTAAAGTTCGTATTGAACACATTATTTTACTGAAATCATTTATTAATAATGAAAATTTTTCAGACACTTGACAACAGATTTTTCAAACTTCATCTTCATTTATAAACTGCAAGTTATTAATATTTCCTAACTTACGTCAAAGAATTTTCTCCTTGTTATTGAGTATTTCTCCGTGGAATACCTGTAAATCAAAGCTCGAGTAAAAGCACATTTCTCGCTGTAAGTTTTCAGCAGAAAATGGAGTTGGATGCCGGCAACAAAGCAAATAAAACTATCTCGTTGCTTAAGGGATTTAGTTATGTTTTCTTACCTTGAAATATCGCGGCAGCAGTAGCACTAGCTGATCTTCCTTCTGGAGATTAAAGTCTAGTCGTGAGACAGAATTTCTTTGTTGGAATAATTAATTTAGTGAGACAAGCGTAAGCTAAGCATCGTATCAAAGGCGGCGAAATATTCTTCTCATCTAGGATCGAAATAGAATGGAAGAGACGGGTATAATACCAGCATCTAAGAAAATAGATTTTCAAACATGGAACATATTAGATGTGCATGATTTTGAATTCATATATTCTTTGTCTCTTTCATTGTTTATAAACATAGTTTAAATTTCAAGGAAATAATAAACATTTGTAACGTGCTTCGCGCAACGCAATAAGTTACTTAACGCACCCTAGATGGTTTGGTGTGCGGCCGCCAGTTTTTAAACAGTGGAGACGGGCAGGGTTAAAACCGCATAAGGGTTAAAAGGGATGAAGGGCGCCACGTAATTTTTATTCGAAAACTTACGAAAAGGACGATACCAAAACGATATATAAAGATAAATTACCTACCTGCCGTAACTTTTGCCTGAAAACTACTGTGGGTTTATAAATAAAAAATGAAAATTTAATAAAACAGAATTTAATAAATGTGAAGGTTATGTGCAGAAGGCACTGCAAAATTTGTAAAATATAATGTACAACAATTCAAGAATGTAAATGCTAAAACCTGTAAATAGTATATGTACAAAAATATAAAGTTGTACCCGGTGTCTCATAACCCAGATTCGAGCACAAGCATAACATCCACGCAGAGTGAAATTGATCAACTTCGTAGCGCGGGCTCGTACATGCCAGTTGAAGCGCACGCAGAGTTACAAGTTACGACAATGGGCAACAATGCAATGAAATAAAATATCGAAAGTACAACTTTACATAAAATCAGTTTGCAACAATAATGCTTACAATGAGCGGAAATACAATAATGCAAAATATTGAGTTTCAATTGACTATAAAAATGAATATAAAAGAAATCAACGAATTACACAAAACATACTACTCTCAACAATGAAGCGCCAAATATTATTTTACTGCGAGGACACAGTAACAATACTCGTCCAGACAACAACTGATCTCTAAGTTACGACGGCTTGGAAGGGTTAGGGTAAAATATTTTTTTCTTTAAAATCCCGGATTATTAAAGTCAGGATCCCGACTTTTAAACTCGGAATCCTGACTTTTTAAACTCGGGATACCAACTTTTTAAAGTCGGGATCCCGACCTTGTTAACTAACCTACCCTTCTATGACGGCTTGGAAGGGTCAGGTTAGGTTAAAAAGTCGGAATCCCGAGTTCAAAAAGTCGGGATTCCGAGTTTAATTTAATCACTAACAGAATTTTCCTGTTTGTAGTTTTGGTAATTATGCTATCAGTTTCACGCTTCACACTTCAGTAATATGTAGACCACGTTGATTAATAGTTTATCTGTAATGTTTTATAACAATTTGTACAACCTCTGTAATTAAGTAAGAAAAAAAAATGTCATATAATTTTCCTGTATGCTGCCAACAAAATTAATTTTATGTACAGCTGATGATGAGTTTGCTGAAAACCCGAAACGTCCGTAGTTCCTAATAAAGAATACATTATGTGGACCATCAAGCTTTTAATTATGTAAAGGACATTAATTCTATGTCTTGCTAACATATTGCTCAGAATATTATTATAATAAAGGTAGGTATTTTATAATGGCAATAATGAATTACTGGATTGCAGTCCAGTAATTTATTATTCCATATACCCATCCAGTCAAGAAGCTTCATCATCCATTTTATAATTGCGTTTAATGTTGTAACAGCAGAATGTATCACATGTTACAATATTACTGGATATACATGCATCTATACATTTTTAACCGCTTTTTGATATATGTATATATATATATATTTGAATTATTATAAGGCTTTTAAATATTTTCCCAAAAGAACTAGAATGTTGCAGAATTCATGACCCTGTATTTATGTGTGAATTATTTTTAAATCTTCCGTGGCATGAATGCAGCATTTTTCAGGTTTTCATTTAAATCATCAATCTGACTCTAGGTTGGTGGTCTAGAGAAATATCTATGTGAATAATTCCACAATTGGCGAATAGAATGAAAATTATGCAGGGCAGGTGAATTTATGTCAGAGACGAGATTGCCAGAATAACAAGTGAAATCAGACGTGCACGTTTTATTTGCAATAAACGCAGATGCACCGAACAGTTGCACACAGGCAGGAAATTTAATATGTCGCTGCAGTTTTGATTTATAAGCCATTTTTATCACAGATGTCGTTGGGGTCGCATCACTTCGCGAATTTCTTTTGTTTCGAACTTCAGTCGTCGATGCTACTTTTTACGGATATTAATTTTTTATTGCACCGGAGAAGAATTTTCCAGCTGAGGTGGAAACGAAGAGGAAATATTTTATGATTTTTTATCTGAATTTTAGAGAAGGTCGCATTAGTCTGAAAAGTTTGAGTAACTAAATTTTTGTAACGATTTTTTTTAGTTTTCCAAGAAGAAGGAGAATTACTTAACAGATAAAGTGTTAGGTAGTATAAATTTGTGTTACTCGTGGTTTACTGAACTATGTCACCGATTGTGATTCTGAGTTCACAATCGATTGTGATTCATTATTTATAGCATAAATGTGACCTCTGTTGCCTTGGGTATTTGAGCTTTAAGTAACCAATTAATTAGACTTTGATCAATACACCGACAGATGTATCCTAGTGGTAACGTAGCCGCTTCTTGTACAGCAGGTCTCGAATTCGAAACTTGCTAGGGGATGGATATTTGGTTGCGTTTTTAAAATTTAATATCCTTAAATAATAAATTAGAAGACAGCACTGAAAGAAAAACTGTCTCAACTCCATGTATCATCGATTTCAAGCCGGACTGGGTCACAGTGGAAATACAGACCTGAACTTTCCTCCTAGGAGCGAAGAGTACCCTTCCCCAAATTAAGATAGACGATTCAATTTCAGTGGACTCTGTCTGGTGGCGAAATATCGCACTAATTTTGTGACGTCGGAAGGAGTATAGTTTCTTACGCAGTTAAAGTTTTGGCCAATATTTCGAAAAAAGAAATGTTTCATATTTTTATTAATTAGAGATGATTATAAACCCTTCCTTTGTTAGACTTTGCAGTTGAATTTTTAGACGTTCGTAGAATTTATATGCTTTGTATACTTTTAGAGTAATAACACTTTGTAAATATACCCCTTCTAACGCCTCTCCAAACGGCATGTACTAAACATGGCGGGGAATGTTAATTTGAATATTGCCTATAGCAATATAGTAATGGCCAAACATTAATATTTACGTTTGTGATTAAAAAACCACTGAATTCGCTATTTTAGCTATAAATTTATCAACCCTATTTAAGAGTAAATACTATCACTGTATGTGTTACACATTACAAGAATATAATATCAAACATCTTGTAGAATATGTGGAGAAAATAACCAATATTTCATACATATACAGTGACTCACAGTGAAAATGATATAACGCTGATATATAAATATCGTCAAATTATTCCAATAATTTCAAGTATAACTTCATCTATTACAATATTTCGAAACATAGTCTTCCTAAAAATAATTTATGAAACAATATTTGTCATTTAGTCAGTACTAGTAGTTGGAAAAATAAATGAAATATTTATCTTACACTCAAAATGATACCTCTAAAAAAGTATAAAGAATTACACGTTTATTATTTTTAATAATGAAATAAAAATTTGTAAATTGCTAATATTTTACATATGACCGATATGTCTGTACTATAGAGGAAAGAAAATTAATCATTTTCCATTATAATAATGGAAATAGTTTAGAAATATATTTAAAACTGTACTGCATATTTTTGAAAGTTTCACAAATATTTACTTTCGGAAATGAAGGCAGGATTTTATGAAAAATTAAAGATAATCCAAAATTAAGTGCCCCAAATCTTAAAGTGAATACATATCTAGGAAAAAAAGTATGCGTAGAAACCATAAGAAGAGTATTGAGAAAATATGACTATCATGGCAGAGTAGTCGGAGAATAAAAGAAATTAGTAAAAAAAAGAACTCGTAAGAATGCAGTTTGCCGAAAGCCATATAGATAAATAATTTTTGAAAATCAATTATATTTAGTGATGAAAGTAAATTTAACTTGGTATCAGATGTACGAGTAAATGTCTGGAGAAAACCAAATGAAGAACTGAAATCTATAAATTTCACTTCCATCCCACGGATTGGAAATGTTTATTTAGGGGTTGCTTAGAAACATTGTTATAGGTCCCTATGATAAAATAGGCTAAACAAATTTTAACAGGGCTGTCAAAAAATTAAAGGTTATAGCTTAATGAATTATTCTGAAAATTATTGATTTAAAAAGAGAATGATTATGAATAAAATAGTATACACACCTCAGTGTGAGTTTCATTAAAGCATCCCGCTGTATCTCACTTCGAGACCCTCGCGTTAATATACATAAGCCCTCGGCTGTAATGAAAATATTCCGCCTCGGATGTAATATATTACCATTGTTTGAACTTTTTTTTTGTTGTATTGTAATACTGGAATTTTAAAATTATTATTATTGTATAAGAGAAAGTCTAAGGATAATAAATTATAGGTACCTAATTTTTTTTTTTTGTAATAAATCTTTTTGTTTATTAACCATAGCAACTTGATAATTCATAGCGCACGTGTATCATTTTAACTGCGAGCCATGTTTATATGTAAGTAGTCTCATCCAAAATAAATCGTTACCAAAACTTACATAACGTAGATTGCCTTACAATAGCACATGAAAAGATGGAATGATATACGTATGTATAAAATAATTAATTTTCCGACATCTAGATCCTTAAGATAGCTAAAATGATTTAATGATGAGCAAAAAGCATTATTTAGTTTTTCCTGTACATGTTGTTCCTTTTCTTTAATAAACACAGATCTTCCGCAAACTCCAAGTCCTCTAATTTCATGAGTGTTCCAATTTATGCCTGTTATATTATTAACTACGTTTCTCATTATCCAGTCAATTACTATAGGGAATAGTATCAGTGGTAAAATGCATCCTTGCTTAATTCCTGTATTTATTTCTATATCCAAACCAAAGTAATATTTTAAATTACATGTTCTAAAATTGGTGGTTATATGTTATAAATGTAAAATGCATTAAAAATAGCAAATGAACAATTTGGCGATTCAAAACAATTCGAAATAAAATTAATAATTTACTGTTTCAATTCATCAGAAATTTTAAATTCGAATATAATATTGGCATAACATATTGCACTAACAAACCCATTTTTGCTGGTCAGCTAATTTACTAAAATAAACGCATTTCAAGTCTATTAATTAAATTTGCCATTAATTTTTAAATAGCTTATATTTCCTGCTTTTTACAATTTGTGAGTTAAAATAAATCCTGTAATTTGAATTTTATTGGCAATTTCGTTAAAATTCTGCAAACTAGCTAAAATGGAATTTGCATACAAATATTTTAAAATATTTTCCAATATTATCGGATTACTGTTTCTACACATGTGGTAAATTGTAATATTTATTCTGCATTTAATGTATAAATATTACATTTTGCTTGCATAAGGCACAACTACTATACTAAAACGCTTTTCAAAATTTGATCTGCACTGTGACGTGAATGGAAAGTTTGCTTCAATATGTTGTCAATATTGTCCATGTTGTTTATGATTACAAACTTGTATGTACTGAAATTTGAATGGATACAAAATACCTTTTATGTAGGGCGAAACGTTGTGCGAGGACTATTCAACCCTAGCGAACGACGAATATAATCTAGAAAAAAAATATATAAAATTGCAGTAATTTTTATAAAAAGTTTTCATGGTGTGAATACCATAAAAAGTTTTCAGTTATCCTCATTTCATAGTACACTCGAATTCTTTGGTATTCAAACATATAGTTTCCTTACTTCGAATTTTACAAATATTTCTTAAAAAAATAATTTTCCAGCATAAATGATACATAACACGAAAAATGAATAATTTACATAATTATTTGTATTGTTTGATTATTAATTCTTTTATATTTAAATTAATATTTGTTATTTACTATTATATTGTAATCTAATTATTATAATTTTATTAATCTAGTTTTATTTTTATCTTTCTAATTACATATAGTTTGTTTTAGTTTTTACCTACACATAAAATTAATTATTTATACGATTTTTATAATTATTATGATTGTAATTATATTTTCCATTTAATTACAGCTTTTCAAATCATATACATATTTCGTATTATTTATATTCACACTCCTGTATAGAATATAAATACATTTCTGTGGCGTTCAAATTTTCATACGTAATATGCGACAGACTTTCAATATAACAATTTATTCGGGGATACGGTGATCCAAGTCATTCAAATACAATTTCATATAGGTAATACTATAATCAAATAAGCCATACATAAATCGGAACAATATATTTATTAATAATTTAATAACAATAACTGTAACAAATCACAGATATTTCAAGATTAGCGCAATAATAATAATAATAAATTGATAGGAAATATTAAAATATATGTATACAGAGTGTAACTGCTAAACGAGCTATTTCAAATAATTTCTATATTGTTAAAGATACAATAAAATAATATGTCAATCTTATAGAAGACCAAGGGGGACATTCGAGTAGAGAAGGATTTTTTTTTAAATAGTGGTTCTCAAAGTACAATACAAAGTTTTTTTTAAATAAGATGGTATATATTTTTAGGCTTATTCGATGGAGTATTTTTACTAAATTCAACCATGTAAACATTTTATATCCTTACATAATAAAAATATTGAGAAAAAATAAATTAAAATTTAAATGAATTTGATTTTTCTAGTTATTTCAGTAGGCTATGTATGAAAAAAATGAGCTTAAATTAAAACGAATTATAAATATTTGTTAATAACTTTATATTTTTTATACTTTTTCTATTTGATATCCAATCTAAATAATTCAAACTGAAAAATAGCAGTTTTGTTTTTCATACATAGCCTACTGAAAAATAACTATAAACTGATTTAAAAAAAAATATTTTCTTCTCTAATCGGATGTCCCCCTTGGTCTATAATATTATTTTGTAGTATATTATTGTATCTTTAATAATATAGAATTTATTTGACCTAGCTTGTTTAACTGTTACACCCTATATGTTACCGGCAAACTGCGAAATTAAGTATTCTATTGAATACCTAAAACTTATGTGACGGTGGCCCCGTCGTGATCGGTGGCTGGGCCATCGTCGTATTGTCCCTTCAGCCGTCGGTCGGAATACTCGGGCGCCTTCGGTGGTGGTGGCTGAAACGGGGACAATGTGTGCCGGGATAGCTCTAGGAGGGAGGCCAAGGTTTGGTTGAAGAAGCACGTTTTTAACCCGTAACAAAATAACCTTTATTCTAGCTTAACCCAAAATACAACACAACAGTAAGTAGAAAAAAATAATACTGATAATAATATATAAAAAAACAGTGTGCGACAAAACTGTCGAGCCACAAACTGGTACTTTACAACCCCAAAAGAACGGTGACTGTGCCCCCGCGATACGGCAATGGCACAGTCTTTGATAACGGTAAGTAACCAAAAAAAATGAAATACGTTTCTAAGAAACAATCAAACGCTAAGTTTAATAATTGCAACTTGCGCTAGCAGTAATTTCTTGTGATAGCACAAACTTGACGGCGGAGTTTCTATCACCCACAAGAAATACGGACGGTGATTCTACACTCACCAACGACGGTGGCAAAATCCACGGAAGACTTCTTAGACTCAAGCGTTCGCACTCAGTCGTGATCCTCAGGAGACCAACTAGACGAGTTCGAGAACTGATCTCTCCAAGTGATGCTGCGTCTTTTATACCCAAAATCTGGTAATCCGGCATAATCTCGCAGAAAACTTGGTGGGGAAATGTTTTAAACTTAGTTGATGAAAAAAGGCGCTGATGGCGTTTGTACAATAAAAATAAAATATGTAAAAATAACTAGAAGTCATTAAACAACCCGATTGTACCAGTTTATCACTCACAACAATCAAAAACCAACAATAAACATTATACAAATAAATGATGACAGCTGCTAAACATTGTTGTAACGGTAGACCCTTTTGACAGAACGTCTGTCGCTAGTTCTCGGGCTTGTCAAACCCATGACATTGTTGTGATTCATGGTTAACAACGTTAATTAAAAACCTGTACAAAGTAAATACACAAATGATACACAATACAATATACAAGGTATGATTTACATAGTAATATCATCGATCATTATCCAGGTAAACATGTGTTTTCATTCATAAGATATTGTAGGTTAGGAATGCAAAAACATGACCTACATACGATTTATATCGCACGTGGCTCGCTAAAGGCCACTGTAGACAGTTCCACAATATTAAACAATGCTCAACATCCATTATTTATGAGTTTTAAACCGGTTTGTGAGTGATCAACATGTTCAAAGCACATGTGAACGGGATTCATGAACTTCAACAGCGGATTGCAATGAATTTACTGAGTTTACAAATACTCGGAGATGGACACTAAAATAAGGTTCGTATCGTCATCTTACTCCGGTTACAAAAAAAAATAGTGAATAACATTTAATATTTTTTTTTCCTGGCTGTTGCTCTAAATGCAACGTGAAAACTTTACAAGTGAAATTTAACGGTAATCGGCCACAGAAGAAAAACAAAACGGAAAAATCCAATTAATAGTGACGGCCTTCTGTGCACCAATAAGAGAAAAAATCGGAAATTTAAATGGCGGTACGGTAAGTAATAAAAAATCAAGCAAGAGCTTGGGAAACTAGAGTTGCAAATGCAACTAACAAAAACAAAACTTTTTCAGGCCATGGTAAAAAAAAAAAAAATGGCGATACCCGTGATGGGTGCCGCTCGTCTCAGCGGCGTGTGGACTGCCGCCTCCGCCTTCTTCTGCGACGTCGTGGTCGTGGTGTCCCCGGCTGCTCCACCCTCCACGTGGTCCCTCCTCCAGGACGGCTCTCCCGCGTCTTATTCCGGCGGTATCCGGACGTTGGCGGCTGCGGCTGAGGAGGCGGCAACGTGGAGCCGGATATGGGGATGATCCCCGCCATCACACCCAAGGTCGTGGGGCCAGGAACTCTCTGGACGGGACACCCTGGGCCTGCCGTTTGGGGGGCCAGCCTCGCCCACAAGGGTTTCCGACTCGGCACCGTTATCGGCTGTGGTGCCCGAACCGGCGGTGCGTCCTTGGGCGACCGGCCTGACCGCTTCGACGACGAAGCCGGAGACAGACCAAACAGGGAGTCCAACAGCTCCTGGCTGGCCCACCTCGGTGTCCTTGGTGTGATGGGTCGGTCCGGTGTGGTCGGCAGCGGTGACGTCTCCACCATCAGCCAGTCCGCCAGGGTCCGTGGCGACAGCGTGGACGAAGATGGCGTCGATGGAGTCGATTGCCTGTAAAAAGACGGACTCGCCTCGGGCGGATCGGGGCCGTAGCGCTGCAGGAGGGCCTCCTGCAGGGACATCTCTTCCCTCGGCGAGTCGCCAACCGACTCCATGACGGTGTCCGGCCGACTCCTTGCCCTGGAGTCGACGCAGACGGTGGTGGGGGTAAAGGACGCCTCTGGCTTCGACGTAGAGGTGATGAGGGGCGCCCGCTCGTGCAGCTGCGGCGACGGTGGCGGCTGCGGACGCTCCTCTTGTCGGCGGACTCTTAACAGAGGCGACCCCACCGGCTGGATTGGCGGACCCTTACGGCGGCGTGACGGCGGCCTCGCTGACTCGGGAAGACGGCGGAGTGGTGACCCGTGGTGGTGCTTCCAAGGGCAGAAGCGGCGGTCCATATTCTATAAAGGCAGGTTTGAGATCTTTTATGTGAATATTATTTAACCGTCGTCCGTCTGTGCTACGCAGATTGTACACCGTGTGAGAGACGCGCTTGACGACCGTCCAAGGACCGGAGTACCGTGGGCACAATTTCGCCGCGACCCCTTTCGCGGCGGAGGACAGAGGATGCTCGCGCCGCATCACTTGGTCTCCGGGGAAGAACTGTACTGCGCGCCGACGCAGATTGTAATGTTGGCCTTGAGTTGTGGCAGCGTGGGCCACATTCACCCTGGCAAGCTCCTGAGCATCGCTCAAGGCCTTGAGACGCTCCAGGTGCTCGCTGGAGATGGGAGCGTCTGCAGGTGTTCTGGGTGTTGAATCCTGATCTGCGTTGGTGGGCAGTCGTGGTTCGCGGCCGAAATTGAGGTAGGCTGCCGAATATCCCGTCGAACTATGCCGGCTGGTGGTAATGGCCAGGACAAACTCGGGCAGGAGTGCGTGCCAGTTCCGGTGATTGGCCTGACAGAACTGGGCCAACATGGGCTTTAGGACACGGTTAACCCTCTCCACGGGGTTCGCCTGCGGTGAGTACGGCGGTGTGAATTGGTGACGTACGTGGTACTCCTTGAGGAACTTCCGGACGGTCCTATTGTCGAATTCGGTGCCATTATCGGTGATGACGGTTTTGGGGCAGCCGAATCGACAAAGGACGAGTTTCCTGAAGGCAGTGACCACGGCGGCTCCAGTGGCCTGGCGGAGTGGACGACACTCAATCCACTTGGTCATTCTGTCCTGGAATACAATGACATATTCATAACCCTTTGCAGGATGCGGCAGCGGTCCCATAATGTCGGCGGCAACCGTGTCCCATGGCTGGCCCACCTGCGGCGGGCCCATGTGTCCTGCTGCTCCTCTTTGATCCGCCTTGAATTGCTGGCAGCTGAGGCATCGTCGGACGTACGCAGTGGCTTCCCGGAACATGCCTTGCCAGTAGTAGCGGAGCGCTAGCCTCGCTAGCGTCTTAGCAATGCCCAAGTGTCCGGCGGTAGGATGGTCATGATTCTCTGCCAAGATGGCTGGTCGTTGTCCGGTTGGGATGCACAACTTCCATTCTCGGTGCGGCTCCGTGTCGGACAGATCCGTGGGGTCCCAAAAGCGACGGTACAGCTTGCCCTCGCGGATCTGGTACTCGGGGTGTTCATTGGGCTGCATGTCGGCGGCCCGCATCATCCGCTGGTACCAGGAGCACCCTGTGGCGATAGCACCGAGAACAGGTAACGGCTTGCGGCTCAAGAGATTGGCCAGATGGTTAAGGCTGCCCTTGCGGTACATCACGTTGAAGTCGTACTGCTGCAGCGTGACCACCCAACGCGCTAGCCGTCCTGTTGGCTCCTTCAGTGAGCCTAGATACCTGAGGGCCTGGTGGTCGGTGACGACGGTGAAGTGGTAGCCCTCCAGGTACTCTCGCAATTTTTTAATAGCCCATACGACCGCTAAACACTCCTTTTCTATCGTAGAATAATTTATCTCCGCTGGCTGGAGGGCTCTGCTGACGTAGGCGATTGCTCGTGGCTCTTCCAGGGTGCCCTGGATCAGAGCGGCCCCTATGCCTACGTCGGAGGCGTCGGTCTGTAGGATGAACGGCTGGCTGAAGTCAGGACACGCTAGAGCCGGCGCTGTCGTGAGCGCGTCTTGTAGCCGTCCATATGCCGTCTTTTGTTCCGGCCCCCATACCCATGGTTGCCGTTTTCGGAGCAGCGGCGTGAGTGGAGCCACGGTGGTTGAGAAATGCTTTATAAACCTGCGATACCAAGACGCCGTGCCGAAGAGCTGGCGGAGTTCACGGACGTTGGTCGGCGGTGGCATCTCCACAATGGTCTTGATTTTGTCTGGATCGGTTTGGATGCCGTCCTTGGTGACGACATGGCCGAGGTACTTAATCGACCGCAGGCCGAACTGGCATTTCTCTGGGTTAATGCGCAGGTTAGCTGCCCTCAACCGCCTGAAGACCTCCTCCAGGTGACGAATATGCTCTTCGGCAGTGGCACTGGCCACCACTATATCATCAAGGTACGCAAACGCATGTGGTTCTAATTCTGGTCCGATAATGGTATCCAGCAGCCTTTGAAAGGTCGCTGGAGCGGCGTGGAGACCGAACGGCATGACCTTGAATTGAAACAGGCCCTTGCCTGGCACAGTGAAGGCCGTCAGCGGCTTGCTTGCGTCCGTGAGTGCAACCTGCCAATACCCGTTCTTGAGGTCAATGGTCGAGAAGAAACTGGCCGGTCGAAGCTTGTCCAAGATACTAGTTATAAATGGTAATGGATACGCATCTTTCTCCGTGGCCTCGTTAAGTCGTCGGAAATCGATGCAGAACCGCGGCTGCCCATCCTTTTTCCGCACGATGACCGCCGGAGAGCACCACGGGCTCTGGGACCTCTCGATGATGCCATCCTTTAACATTTTGTCTACCTCATCGACAATCACCTGTTGCATCTTCGGATTGCGTGGTAAGTATGTTTGTTTGATTGGCGTGTCGTCCTTTAATTTGATATGGTGTTTAATGTTAGGTGTTACGCCCTTCAGGTTGTTGAACCTGGGCAGCTCGTCGGCCAGGAATTTCGCCAATTTCTTCTCTCCCGTCTCTGGACTGATTGTGCTTAGTTGTCGGATGCCTGGCGGGTTTGTCCTAAGCACAATACTCGGTGGTATTGTGCAGATGGTTGCCCCAAATGCTGTTAAAGCGTCCATCCCTAATATGATCGGGTTTGCCAGATTGGGCAAACATTGGAAGGCCAGCCGCCTCCAGATGCCGTCGATTAGGCAGCCCAGCGTAATGGTGCCTTCTGTGCTCGTGGTGGACCCATTCGCCAGCTGGACCTGTTGGGAATGGGCGCGTTGTATCCTAGCATGCCGATCAGACAGCCCCTCGGCTGTGTGGCAATCGATATAGGAATACATGGCGCCAGTATCCACCAGTGCCTTGAACGCCTGTCCTTTAATGTTTAAGGTTAAGAAGAGACGGTTGTCATGGCCGTTGGGCTCCTGAATGCCAGGTAATGGAGCCGTACGCGTTGTTGGTTTAATTTTTTCCGGGGGCTGTCTCACGGTGAGTTGTTTTCGCCCCTTATGGGAACAACTCACTGCCCGTTTCCCGACGGTGGTGTTTTCTGGCAGCTGCAGTCGCGTGTTGTTGTTCCAGGCCTTTTGCAGCGCCAGCAAAACAACTTAGGCTCGTTGCGGCAATGGCGGCGGACGTGGCCATGCTGGCCGCATCTCCAACAGAGCACAGATGCGCCTGTCTTGGCTGGCCGTGACAACGGCGGCGGTGTACGCTTGGCGGTGGCCGTTGGGCTTGTAAGGGCATGTAATCTGGTCATCTGTGGCGTGGCTTTGAGTTCTCTCTGGAGGCGTTCATATTCGTCCATCTCTCGGATGAGGCCTCGGTCCGTGGTGACGTCGCGACGGCGTATATATTGCCGATATTCTGGCAGCATGTTAATATACAGCCGGAAGAGCTCCTGCTCTGCCGACAGCTGGCCATAGCGCCGGATGAGGGTACGTATATCGGTCAAGTAGTCTCTTCCTTTTTCGCCAGGACGTTGCTTACGCCGATTAATTTCTTCTTCTGTCCTCAGCGCATAATCTTCGCCGATGTAATGGGCGTTAAAATCGACCAAAAAGTCAGCCCAGGTTGCCCAATCATTCCGGTTGTTGCGGAGCCACTGCAGGGGGCCGCCACGAAGGAGCTCCGGTAAGGCCGTGAGGAGCTGTTGGTCGATGAGACGGTAGCTGGCCTGTAACTCCGTCACTCTTTCGAGAAAAGACACAGGATCTGTCTTCCCATCGAAGAACGTGTTCCATTTGCGCACGGTTTCGCAAATGGGCGCATAAACTGGTGTCTTGGGGGCCATAACGGGACCTGGAGCTTTGATCAGGTCGGCGACAACTTCATCCGTGTCGTCCTTCTCTGCCCCCAGCTCGCGGGCGGGCCCTGGTTTCATTAGCGCCGCCATTTTCTTTCTCATTTCCTCTACAGTGCCACTCGACACATGGCCCATGCCCTGGAGCAGTACCTGCAGTTCTGCTTTACGCAGGGTGTAAATCCAGCCAGAGCGTGTGAGTGTGGCATCGTCTTCTTCAACGTTAGGTCCCTGCTCGGGCGCCATTTGTGACGGTGGCCCCGTCGTGATCGGTGGCTGGGCCATCGTCGTATTGTCCCTTCAGCCGTCGGTCGGAATACTCGGGCGCCTTCGGTGGTGGTGGCTGAAACGGGGACAATGTGTGCCGGGGTAGCTCTAGGAGGGAGGCCAAGGTTTGGTTGAAGAAGCACGTTTTTAACCCGTAACAAAATAACCTTTATTCTAGCTTAACCCAAAATACAACACAACAGTAAGTAGAAAAAAATAATACTGATAATAATATATAAAAAAACAGTGTGCGACAAAACTGTCGAGCCACAAACTGGTACTTTACAACCCCAAAAGAACGGTGACTGTGCCCCCGCGATACGGCAATGGCACAGTCTTTGATAACGGTAAGTAACCAAAAAAATGAAATACGTTTCTAAGAAACAATCAAACGCTAAGTTTAATAATTGCAACTTGCGCTAGCAGTAATTTCTTGTGATAGCACAAACTTGACGGCGGAGTTTCTATCACCCACAAGAAATACGGACGGTGATTCTACACTCACCAACGACGATGGCAAAATCCACGGAAGACTTCTTAGACTCAAGCGTTCGCACTCAGTCGTGATCCTCAGGAGATCAACTAGACGAGTTCGAGAACTGATCTCTCCAAGTGATGCTGCGTCTTTTATACCCAAAATCTGGTAATCCGGCATAATCTCGCAGAAAACTTGGTGGGGAAATGTTTTAAACTTAGTTGATGAAAAAAGGCGCTGATGGCGTTTGTACAATAAAAATAAAATATGTAAAAATAACTAGAAGTCATTAAACAACCCGATTGTACCAGTTTATCACTCACAACAATCAAAAACCAACAATAAACATTATACAAATAAATGATGACAGCTGCTAAACATTGTTGTAACGGTAGACCCTTTTGACAGAACGTCTGTCGCTAGTTCTCGGGCTTGTCAAACCCATGACATTGTTGTGATTCATGGTTAACAACGTTAATTAAAAACCTGTACAAAGTAAATACACAAATGATACACAATACAATATACAAGGTATGATTTACATAGTAATATCATCGATCATTATCCAGGTAAACATGTGTTTTCATTCATAAGATATTGTAGGTTAGGAATGCAAAAACATGACCTACATACGATTTATATCGCACGTGGCTCGCTAAAGGCCACTGTAGACAGTTCCACAATATTAAACAATGCTCAACATCCATTATTTATGAGTTTTAAACCGGTTTGTGAGTGATCAACATGTTCAAAGCACATGTGAACGGGATTCATGAACTTCAACAGCGGATTGCAATGAATTTACTGAGTTTACAAATACTCGGAGATGGACACTAAAATAAGGTTCGTATCGTCACACTAATTATAAAAAGTTTTTCCTAGTTTATCTAGATATTTCTCTCCAAATAACAACAATAACCTAACCTAACGCACATAATTCACGCTTGGAAAACTCGGGCCAAGGTTTGTGAGTTATGTTAGATTAGGGTATTATAATTTGTAGGTAAAGTGTAAAATTCGAATATTGTTTCATACATTACCTAAAGGACCCAGGCATTCCATATACTGTTTGGGTATTCCATACAATGACTGAATTATGCACTTTTCCGGTAAGATATACAAATACGAGCTCTCACAAAGCAGTTTCCGGACGTGTAATGCACAAGATTTTTTTTTATAAATAAATATCACACATTTGTTTGCCTTTTTGTTTAATTCCATGGCTAGTACTATGTAATTTTGTAAATTTTCATATTTAATTTCTGGTGCCTGTGAACTTAAATAATTTGATTTTAGACCTAAATGTTCAACTGTAAAAATTAATACTAAACACGGAATCGTTTTAAAAAATTCTCTCTAATTACAGCTCCCTAAAAACCCCAATTTTTCATATTATTAAAATTCATGACAGGATATTTGAAACTTTTTCCATAACAAAACTTCGCTCATATATTACTCGAAGCTGTAATGAAATTCATTAATAAAAAACTAAATAATCATAACAAAAAGCAACATTGGCACAATTCTTTTTCGTCGTATCGACAGTGAGGGCGAGAGCCATGCAGCGCGTAGTTTTTTGCTCCTTTTGACAAAAGCTTCCGTCTTCATTTGCGCCGTTTTTGTGCCGGGTTGAGGGTGGAAAGGGAGCGAAATCCCTGGAGAAGCGTTCGATATTTTCCATTTTTGTCTGGCAGACTAGAGTTGTCACAAGAATATGCTCAGAGCAACAGGGAATTACAGTGAGAGTTAATTTTTGATGAGGGATATTGAACACGAATTGACATCGTAGGAAAGAAATTTGAAAATAAGAAAAGTTTTCTGACAAAAATTAAAACAAAAGTTTTTTATTATTATATATTTATAAAATACGCGGAATAATTTATCCAGGTAGTTTTAAAAATAGACTGTTTCCAAATTTATCATCTAGGGAAAGAAAAAAAAAATACAAGACTTTATGCCTGGGTAAAAAAATTAGATGGTAGTACAAATTTGATAATATATGAGGACAAGTTAAAAAGTAAAGAGACATTTAAAAAAATCAATCTTACTAATATACAAAATTTATTATTTTTACCTCCAGCTACCCTTGGTAAGGGAGAGATATAGGGATCGTGCCAAAAATCGCATATCAAGACCAATGACCACGTTTTAAGGTAATTTTTAATGATGTGTGTGTGTGTGTGTGTGTGTGTGTGTGTGTGTGTGTGTTGTCCTCTTTACGCTGTAACTCAAATACTATCGTACAGAAAATTTTTAAACTTTGTATTTCTGCCTTACTCTTATATGGAGCGATGTCATTACATTGTGGAGCAAATCAGATAACCGGAAATGGCACTTTACTGGAAGCTCAAAATAGTTTTTTTCGAAAAATACCTTTAAATATTATTTTTTCGAAATTTGTTATTATAAAAATTAATTTTTTTTAAATTTTCTACAGGTGTGCGTTAATACTTTTTGTATATATTTTATGGATAAATTTCTAAAATTATCTGTAATTTTAATCCCGGAGCCTACGCTTTAAACACAACTCCTTGGATACATATTTCAGATCTCAAATGTATGTAACTGACATATATGTCACTGTTAACAAACTAATCATTTCAAATAATGTCACTAACTTTTTAAAAAGAAAATAGTAAATGGAACAATAATTATATGGAAAGGAACTTAATCCAGTTTCCAACATAAATAAATATGTAGGAATATAGACAAGATAATAAAAATATATAAAATATCATCACGCATATTACGTATTGCTGGGTGAGCGAATCTGCTTTTTACACAGATGTCGGTAATAATGATGATATATTTATACCGTGCGGGCGTTTACCATGGGTCACCTCACGAGCACTTATTGTTGGCGTGCAGAGTGCACCACAGGAGTCATTTTTGTGCCATTTAAAATTCGAAATATTTGGCGTCGGTCGGGATCGAACCCGGTATTTAAATTCAATTTAATTTTAAGTATTTATATGAATTAAAATTAAATTAAACGTAAGGGATTGTGTTGGCCACATAAGATTTTTTTACATAATCTCCTCCTAATTTTATCCATCTCTTAACCAATTTTTGATAATTTTTGTATCGTGCTCAGTCACACTTACACTGTTTCAACAATTTCGCTTAGAAGATTCTAGTTCGAAATTATAGACCCAAATCTTAAACTATTACGAGGATAGGGCATTCCAGAAAATTCCAATTTTGCGGAAATTGCCAAGCTTATAAAATAGGTGTGGTTTGGGGTCAGTAATTATGTGTGTATATTATACGAAACTATAATCTTCGTCAAATAAGTATGGACCTATGCTGAACTTTTTCCCTACTCCGCTTCCTGTCCTTTGCTCTAGGGTGTTGCCGTTTCTTCATAATTTAGCATTTTCAACGTGACCCCTAAATTGGCAACTGTATAGAATTCTCCAGTCCATACTTATTTGATGGCGAATATAAATTACCCCAACGTTTGAGAGCATATACATAGATAAAAATCTGATGTGGCCAGCACATAACCTCTCGCCGTATATTTTACCTGGCTGTATGCATAAAGCAAAGAATATTTTTATAAATACAAATAATATATTCATATAAATCTATGACGTATAAACTTCTTTATTATTCAATAATAGCATGTCTCAACATTAAGATATTTTACCATAAATTATGTTACAATAAATTACAAAGTAGAGTTTACCATATATAAATATTAGGCTGGTAACAGCAATTTTCAATTCGAGCAACCTTGTTTACTCTCTCTTCATATTCTTCTAGTAAAAACATTAATTTTGGGCGGTCTAAAATGTATATATCTGGATTGTGCATCTATTCTTACATATCTTCTTTTACATTTTATTTTTTCATACTTGTTATATCTAAATAACACTAATTCCCTTTAATAAAGTGACGGATAGATTGCACTCCGATTATTCTTATATTGATGTGTAATTTTGTCAATATTTACAACTTACTTGAGAAGAATTTGATAGCTTTTTCGCAATTCAAAGTTACTCTAGTCTACAGTGCTGGTGTACATTGTCCCATAATGTTTGAAACAAATTTAAGTCCTTCAACCTAGACTTGTCATCTCCATAATAGAGACAGATCAAGAATTAAGGGATTCTCCAAGTAAATTTTTCTTTCGTTACTCATTATTTCTGACACTGACATTTATCTGTCACAAATAATTAAAATTTTCAACTATTTTTCATGGCATCCTTTCGGTTGTAAAATTAATTACAACAGTTTATTTTATATATTATATTCCTTTTATCTCTAAATCTATAGAATATATATAAAAATATTTAAATTTATCAGAAAGAGAATTTATTTTTCTTTAATATTATCAAGAAAAATTTTCAAAAAATAATATTTAGAAGTTTTTTTTTCAAGAATCTTCTACTTCCGGTTGTCTAATTATTACCAAAACCTTTTCAGATCTTCCCATGAATGTCCGTTTGGGAAATACGTAGTTAAACAAATTTAAAGTCTTATAGTTTTTGAGTAACCGTCCTTCCAACATCCTACATACATACACACACACACACACACACACATACATCCACACACACACACACACACACACACAGACATCATCGTAAAAATGTTAAAATCGGATTGTAGGGACCTTAAAACGTGCTTATACAATAAAATCTGGATATGCGATTTTTAGCATGAATGCAATACCTCTCTTAGCGAGAGGTAAAAAACAAATATTAAACAAATTAAAGTAGCAAAATTAAACGCACATAAAAAAATTCCAAGAAAAATTGGAAAGAAAGCTCCGAGATTACTGGAAAATAATAAACAAAATAAAATAAAAATAAAATAAATAAATATTTCATCACGGCATATTACCCATTGCTGGGTGTGCCAATCTGCTTTGTACAGATATCGGTAATGATGGAATTTTTGTACCGTGCGGGCGCTTACTAGGCGTCACCTCACGGGCACCCATAGCTGACGTGGAGAGTGCACCACAGGAGTCAATTTTATGCCATTAAAATTCGATGTAATTTTTGGCGTCGGTCGGGATCGAACCCGGGTCCCCAGATTCGCGACCAGACACTCAGGCACACGGCTACGAGACCCCATAAAATAAAATAAAAAACAGTGTCCATAATAATCAAAAATCGAAAACTATCCCTGACTAAATGATAAAAATCAGTTTTTCATTTCGGTAGCATAAAGAACTACAATCTCCGTGACTGAACATGAAATTATAGAGTGTGTCTCTAAACTAAACAGTTCAAACTGCGTCGACATTTATGGTATAAATAGTACAACCATTCAAGGTGTGATTGATATCATAGCGTACCCATTAGCAATTATTATTAATAAATGTTTCACACAAGGTATTTTTCCGGATGTATTTAAGTCTCAAAACGGGCGACATCGCAGACCTTAACAATTATTCATATTTTGAGGAAAATAGTGGAACTAATTAAGACTAGATTTGTGGGCTATCTTGAAACTTTCGAAGATTTCAAATATGTACTTGAACTTATTATATATAGTCGAATTCACCCTGCATTTGTTTTCACGTTTGTGAATATTAAATTTTTGCACAGGATAATTTTTATTAAAACAATACATAAAGATATCAAAGAAACGGACGACATCGCAGACCTTCACAATTATTCCTATTTTGAGGAGAATAGTGGGACAACTAATTAAGACTAGACTTGTGAGCTATCTTGAAACTTTCGAAGATTTCAAATATGTACTTGAACTTATTATATATAGTCGAATTCACCCTGCATTTGTTTTCACGTTTGTAAATATTAAATTTTTGCACAGAATAATTTTTATTAAAACAATACATAAAGATATCTAAGAAACTGTTATAAGCTGTATTGGTTTCAGATTCCAAATACATATTAAACCATGATTCATTTGAAATTTCATTCATAAATTTACGTTTTTATCGTTAATTTTTTTCCAATATTTGTTAGTATGTTTAACATGATTTTTATTTGTATGGTATGTATGGTCCAATATAATTTTTTTATTAACTTTGAAATTGTATAACAAGTATCTAAAATCAAACGTCCTCTAGTTGGGACTTTAACTTTATTAATTTATAAGAAGAGAGTATGTCAAGCACAGTAGGTATTATATTCGTTATAATCTCTTACTGGATCCAGATTGAAATTTACACATATAAAAATATCATAATAGAGTTTAGAAAGGTTATCAAAAACATAAATTATTACCAAATATTTTAAAATAGCATCAGGAGATCTATAAATATTTAATATTAGGATAGGATTGTTAGAAGAACTTCAAAATGTTTTTCTATACAAAATTGTGAAAGGTCTACTCTTGTACTTCATTTATATGGCTTGTGTGCGAACATATTCCTCCATCCTTATTATGTGATCTACAAAAATTAGAAATGCATTTAGGATCATTGAGGGTCCTTGAAGTTAGCGACCACTTTTAAGCTGAAACAATGAAACATATACCAAAGATTTGTGATTTGTTTGTGCCTGTTTGTGATGTACAAACAAAACCAGCGACCTCTAATATTAGCAAGTTATAAGCAATTTAAAATTTGTCGCTGACTTCACGCCCAGCGACCACAAGTCAAGCACAAACGTCGAATTATATATCAAACGTTTGTGCTTTCAAAATATATGATTGAAAATACGGCGACCCCAATTATACAAAAATATGAACAAATTAAAAGTGGTCGCTGACTTCACGCTTAGAGGCTACATGTAAAGCACAAACTTTGAATTACATGTATAACGTTTGAGCCCCAATAAAACAAACGTTATTAACAATTAAAATGTGATTCCCCGTTTCATTCCAGATAGCAACAAGAGAAAGAAATCCAAATAAACATTGGTGCTATAACGCTTCCTAACACCTAACAGAGATACCAAGAATTTATCTTAAGTGAAGAGTAATAGCAGAAAATAGTTGCTTTATATCCTTGTAGCCCCTTTTGTTTATTTCATTTGATACAAATGCGACTTGAAAATATGTCGTTAAGAAGATCTATAAATGCATCGTTTTTGGCGCTTTTTGTGTTCCAGAGGTGGTACGACTGCTTTCAAATACGACATATATATGATACATATCCTCAAATGACTGTCTGTCAATAATGAATTTTTATCTAAGAAGTTAAAATTGTTATCGGGAAGCGCTACCAACATGGCTGATAAAACCTCCAAATAATATGTTTGCCAAGTTATGTTTTTAAAAATCTAATAGAGTTATAAAATTACCTCAATAGAAAAAAATAGTATGTAAAACATGTTTCATAAAGCCTATTATCACCTCGTGCTTTGTAAAACTTGGTCTCGTGCGTTGACAGATTGCCTTGTGAAACTTGTTTTTTAATATACTATTTTACATTTATTGAAAAGTGCTATTTGCCAAAATGTCAAAACTATCAAACCACTAGAAAAGGATAGCTATAGTAACCTGCGGTTACCGTGTAGCCGTAGGTAACCGCTCTGAATAAAAAATGTTTTTATATAAATTGTACTTGACGTTGACATTCGTCAATTAGTAATATTTGAACATCCTAATTGATTCATGATGAAGCTTAATTTTTTTTATAATATTATGTATGCCTTTAAGTACATAAATACGATGAATATGAAGAATAAAATTCAATCAGATAATATAGAGCATAATGTATATTTAACATCAAATATATCAAAAAATGATATAACTGCTATTTTTCAAACTGTTAAACGTTAAAACTTTAAAAGAAGTACTTCTGGTTGATCAATTTTAACCAAAATATAATCAGCTCTTCGTATGTATTGTAACGTTTTATTTATATAGGTGAAGTGTAAAAATCAAAGAGATATTATTAATTAAAATAATGCGCTTGTTACTAACACTACGATTAAATAATTATAAACAGTAAGAATATTATTAAATACTCAAACACTAAATTATTTATTTAAACAATATTTATATCACTATATTTATTTAAATAACTACATTTATTTATGTTCACTACTCGTAGACTGTATATTTATATCACCCACTGTTCATTGCTCGTTGTTTCTATATATCAGACTATATTCGCTAGCTTTGGCGACGGATTTATATAGCGCGATGTCCTTCTAGAACTTTCTGGCGCCACAATGACACTGAATACAAAGATCCAGGTCATCGGTGTAATTAACACGTCTAGCCGTATGGGTATTTCCGTCGCCGGGATTACGTCATCGCTCGTGAATATTCTACCAATAGCGGCGCCCGAATACTCTTTAGTCAGGGGCGCACAGTACACTGCCCCCACTTTAAGACTGTTTCGTCCCGGAATAGTTCTTGATGACGAAATCTACATGTATTACCCTTGGTACATTTAGAAGTCTTGAGAAGTGACAGTCGATGGTCCGCTGGAGTTCTTTTTTTGTCCGTTAAGGTTAAAGCTGCAGACGAGAATTTCAATACCGGTATAGCGGAGGAGGATCTCTAACATGTTCCTAGCAATCCTGCAATTCAAACCATCTAGTCCACAGTCTAACTTCGGTACTGCTAGCTTCAAAATGTCATTCTCTAGCAGTTGACCCTTCAAATCACACAGCGAGTTCCATAGATTGCGATACGACGACTTCTGGTACGAGCGTGGTTTTGTGACCAGGTAGTAGATATACTGCTGATGTTCTGTATTGCTATCCCTCAGTCGCAGCGATTTCTCGACAGATGGACCTTGGTTAATGATAAGGACCTTCCCAATTTCTTTGCAGTTTTCGTGATAAATCTCGAAGCCACACTAAATATATAGGTTGGTATCCACCTTTTTCTGCCTTGATGTCATACTGGTCCTTTATTCGGTCGATGGCAGTTTGAATGTTTGTGCGGACTTGTTCGTGTATGTCGTCCATTCTTCTACGTAAGTCTGTTACGTAATCTTCCCCGGTCAGATCTTCCCCAGGTTTACTGCCGAACACCAAGTCACATGGCAGGCGCAACTCACGGCTAAATGAAATATTCGCAGGAGTTTGCCCTGTTGTTTCATGGACGGATGAACGATAAGCCATCAGGAACAGATGAAGATGTCGTTCCCAGTCTCTTTGATGGTTGGAGACTACCTTCAATAAGTATCGGTTGATCGTTCTGTTCATTCGTTCAACCATGCCATCGGACTGGGGATGTAATGCGGTTGTCTCGTTTTATTAATTCCTAATATCTTACAGATATTTGGATTTACGTCGTCTATGCAGACCGTTGCTACCAGCGCAACCACATATTTCTTGCACCAGTATTTAACGTCCTCCTTGCAATTAACCTAGTAAAATCGCTGGCGCAATCTTTCTAAAGTCTTGTTGACTCCAAAATGGCCTCCTCCAAATCCGTCATAGATCTCTTTCAACACGTCTGGTATTGTACTCCTAGGAATGATCAACTGAGTTTTCTTCTTAGTTCCATCAGCATTCTCTACCACACGCTTTAACAGGCCATCCTTAATCACCATGGATTTCCATTGCGCCCAGTACGATTTTACACTCTGTGAGGGTGGTTCAGCGTCTTCCCCTATAGGTTTTCTCTCTTTTGCTTTCCATTCCAATATGATTTTCAAAATCGGGTCATTTTATTGGCCCTTGCGTAGTCAATCGGGCTGCCAACTATCGTCAACTACTGTTATTCTATCAAAGGTGGAATGCTTCTCTTCCACTCGACTACAATGTTTGTATTCGTCATGGCATAGCCTTCTGGACAATGTGTCGGCATTTCGATGACTGGTACCTGTTCTATGCCCGATTTTGAAATCGTAATCTTGTAGTCTCAATCCATCTAGCCACCTGACCTTCTGGATTCTTAAATTGTAGCAACCATTTTAAAGCGGCATGGTCAGTTCGTATCAAAAATCTTCGTCCGTATAAGAGTTTGTAGAAATGCTTGACGGATTTCACGACTGCCAAAAGTTTTTTTCTGGTGACACAATAATTCCTCTCCGATTTTGACAAGGTCTTACTAAAGTAGGCATTTCCGTCTTGTTTCTGGGAAAGGACACCACCAATTCCAACGTTGCTGGTATCTGTGTCTAGTATGTACTCTCCTTCAGGTAAAGGATAGTTTGGAACAGGTGCGCTGGTCAAGGAATGTTTTAGTTCTTTAAATGCAACTTTACAGTCCATTTCCCAGATAAATCGCCTTCCTTCTTCAGTAAGCCTTGTCAGTGGCTTAGCTATGTTGGCAAATACATGTACATATCGTCGATAATAAGTACACAAACCAAGGAAGCTTCTAAGTTCGTGTTTGTCTCTAGGTACGGGCCAGTCACTCACAGCCATTATTTTCTCCGGGTCAACTGCAATACCCTTACCAGAAACCACGTGTCCCAAGTAACGAACTTCTTTTTGGAATAGATGGCACATCTTTGGACTGAGCTTCAAGTTAGCCTATCTCAATCTTTGGGAAACCTTTTCCAAATTCTTCATGTAGTCCTCGAACCTGTTTCCTACCACAATAATGTCGTCGAGATAAACCAAACAGGTTTTCCAAGATAGCTCAGCCAATACGGTTTCCACAAGTCGTTCAAATGTTGCAGGGACATTGCAGAGCCCAAATGGCATTACGGTAAATTGCCAACGTCCGTTACCGATGGTGAAGGCTGTCTTCTCCTTGTCCTTTGCATCCAAATCTACTTGCCAGTATCCGCTCTTTAGATCTAGAGTGGAGAAAATCTTTAATCCGGCCAAAGTATGCAGTGTATCGTCTATTCGAGGTAGCAGGTAGCTATAACCTTCTTCGTCACGTTAAGTTGACGATAATTGACGCAAAATCGCTTAGAGCCATTCTTCTTCTTCACTAACACTACTGATGAAGCCCATGGACTGCTTGAAGGTTCGATTACGCTTTCCATCTTCATGTCCTCAATAATTCTTTCAGCTTCCTCGCGGTGTCTATTTTATGGTCAACTATATTAGTTCTCCCTTTGGTTTTCTTGTCGAATTGGAACACATCTTGAAAATTTCCAATTAAATTCTTTGCCTTTGGTCTCTGGTCGGCGGTCAATTCTTGAAACGATGTTGATATCTGGTTGACTAAAGTGTTCGGAACTTCTTGAGATGTGTTTCCCTTGGCCTTCACAGTTCGATTAATCGACGATACTGCCAAGCATTCTCCTACAATTGTTCCTCTTTCAAGAATAATCGGATAGTAATTTATGTTCATTATCCGAACTGGAATTACATGGTTGGCTTTGACCAGTGATTTTCCGACAACAACTCCAGTGCCGATTTTGGCCACCCACATCGACAACAAAATTTGCCAGCGACTGCCCACTTCAACATCTTGACAAGCAGTGCAGTTGGGTGCCCATGTTGGCAAATTTAGTCCATAGTTCTTAATTAAAATAACAAATTTCAATTTTCACATGTATATTCTTAAAAATGTTTTCCTGTATTTCTTAATTGTCTGATGATGGATACATATAGTATCCGAAACGTCACATCCTTGTATATTTAACAAATAAAGTGTTATACAAATTCATGAGGATTACTAAGGCCCCAAATTTACCAAAAGAAACCATATTAGGATCCTTCAACATTCAAGAAACAATACATTAATTTATGTTCACCACTCGTAGACTATTTATATCACCCACTGTTCATTTCTCGTTGCTTCTATATATCAGACTATGTTCGCTGGCTTTGGCGACAGGTTTACGAGTATATAGCGCGATGCCCTTCTAGAACTTTCTGGCGCCACAATGACACTGAATACAAATTATCCAGGTCATAGGTGTAATTAACATGTCTAGCCGTATGGGTATTTCCGTCGCCGGGATTACGTTATCGCTCGGGAATATTCTACCAGTAGCGGCGCCCGAATACTCTTCAGTCAGGGGCGCACGTTACATTATGTAAAAACGTGGAATAGGAAAATGTAATTTTTTGAATTATTATTGAAATTATCGGAATCCAAAAAAGTCGTGACACAAATGCACACACATACAGGCATAATTGTAAAAATAGTAGAATCATATTAGGGATTTTAAAACGTGCTTATTATTAAATATTCATCATCAATTTTTTGACCGAAGACAATAGCTTGTTTAATATGCGTGGGTGACGGAAAGTATAAAACTCTTTCAAGAGTACATATTTTTATTTTTACCTTTCGCTAAGAGAGGTATTAGATTCATGCTAAAAATCGAATATCCAGATTTTAGTGAATAAGCACGTTTGAAGGTCCCTAGAATCTGATTATAACATTTTTATGATGATGTCTGTATGTGTATGAATGTGTGTGTGTGTGTGCGTGTGTGTGTATGTTGGAGGTACGTTTTCTCAAATTCCATAAGACTAAAGACCTGTGTGTAACTACAGATTCCGCAATCTAACATGGGAAGAGATAAATAGGTTCCAGTAACAACTGGACAACCGTAAGTAGTAGTATTTTAACAAAAATCTTCTAAATATTATTTTTTGAAAATTATTTTATCACAAATATTAAAGAACATAAAATTCTATCCGATACACTTAAAAAAATTATTATATCTTCTATTATGTTAAATAAATAACTATTATTATTATTATAAAAATGCAATATATAAAATAACTGTTATAGTAAATCTCACAGCCCAAACAATTCCATGGTAACTAATTGAGAAATTAAAATATTTGTAAATGGTACAAATATTTCAACATTACCGATATCTGTGTATGAAGCAGATTAGCACACCCAGAAATGGGTAATATGCCGTGATGAAATATTTATTTATTTTATTTTCAGTAAATGACAGATAAATGTCACTAAAGACACACTGTCTAAAAATTCAGAGATAGTACTGAAGGCTTTCTATGGGAAGGTCATTTAATATTTCTTATTATATTATTAATTAAAAATTTAAAATGAATTTGATGAACCTCAAACATTTAGAAGAGTAGGAGAAAACATACTCATAGAATGAATTATAAACAAATATCTAAATAAAAAGAATATGTAATTAGAAATTTTTGTGTGTACAATATATGTTAAATACAATACTTCTCACAATGGAAAGGGAGAGAGGTATTGTGCTGCCACATCAGATTTTTTACCTCTCGCTGCCCTTGGTAAGGGAGGTATACGGATACATACATTTTCACAATGATGTCTGTGGGTGTGTACGTGTGTATATGTGTGTGTATGTGTGTGAGTGTGGATCTTCTGGTCACTCTAGCTCTAATACTATCAACCGCAGAATTTTGACCATATTTTAATAGGGAAAGAAGTCATTAGATTTTGGTGTAAATCGGATAATTGGAAATCGTACTTTACTAGAAGCTCAAAATAGTTTTTCTTCCAAAAATACCTTTAAATGTCATTTTTTCGCGATTATGTTATTATATCTAGAGGCATTAACAATTTTTCTATATATTTTATAAATAAATTAATAAAATAATCAATTATATAAATCCCGGAGTCTATGTTTTAAAGATAAACACAATTTCTTAGTTACACAGTTCATATTTGAAATGTATGTAACTGACAGATTAATGCCACTCTCAAAATATAGTACTTTCAAGTTAATAATAGCAACATTTTTAAAAGAAAATTGTAAATAGAACAAAAGTTATATGGAAAGAAACTTAATATACATAGTTTCCAACATTAGTAAATATACAGGTATGTATTTACATAAAAAAATATATATCAGAACGGCATATTACCAGTTGCTGGGTGTGTTAATCTGCTTTGTACACAGATTTTTGTAATGATGATGTTATATTTATATCGTGCAGGCGTTTACGAAGCGTTGCCTTACGGGTACTTATTTTTGGCGTGGAGAGTGCACCACAGGGCTCAATTTTGTGTCATTTAAAATTCGAAATATTTGGTGTTAGTAGTGATTGAATCCGGTTCCCCAGATTCGTGATCAGACACTCAAGCACGTGGCTACGAGACCCCATAGGCATATGTATTCAAATTAATAAAAATTAAATGGCGGGAGGTATTGTGTTGTCCACATCAGATTTTTATTTTGTTGTTCTAGATTAATAACTGCGATGTACAAAATAAATTGACGTATAAATTACAGAGTCGTACAAATCCTTGCCGTAAAAATTTCCACTCGTATAAAAAATGTTTTGTCGTATAAATACTGGCGTATAAGATTCCGTCGTATAAAATTATTGGAATCATAAATTTTACTCTTCCACAATACTTTAACTTAAGAGTGTACCAGTACTGATAGAAAAGTAGTTCAGCTATTAATCTAGAAAATATTAATTAACTTATTTCTAAATTGAAAATTTTCTGTTTGACTTACTTCCGCGTAATTGTACATCCTTAAAGTGAAGTTTGCAAACAATGGAATAAACAAAACAAATACGTAGAATCGTCATTGCATTTAAAGAGATAACAAGGAATTTTCAAGCGCTCGTATTAATTGTATATTGAAGTGCGGAATGGTGGAAAAGCTTCTGTTTCGATATTTACGAAACAAATTCCGTGGAACTGAATTGAAATTAAATATTCTCTCGTGATTTACCCAGCGTTCATCCTTGGAATGGAGCAATTTCTTACATTTCGTATTATTATGTTGAATAATCTAACGTCTAAAAGTCTAAATCATTTTCAATTTGTCATTAAGCACAAATTACCACTGTTGTTACAGTAAAAAATATATATTCTTGTTTTCCATTTGCTTTCTGAAAATAAATTATATAAATAAATATAACATTTGAAATAAAACTATGTTTTTCAATATACTAGAGACACATTTTTTCTAATTATTACGATTACTATACTGCTTTTTAAGGAAATTTGGAGCAATAAATATTATTATATTATTATTTTTTAGTTTTCAGCATTTACAATTTTTAATTACTTGAACTGAATAAAGTATTATATTATAGTCATATGTACAAAAATTAAGGAAAAGTGATATTTTTCCATAGCCCGTATGCCATGATCTATAATTCAGCACAGAATTATAGACACAATTATAAACAGAATTTATACACGGTCGCATTCAGCAAACTTTATGAAGGATTTTTTCTGTGCACATAATTAAACCAAGTTCTATACAGTGTTTCTATACTTTTGAATGAAACTTTAAGGCATGATAATATAGCTAAAAGTAAGTCAAAAAGTCTTAATCCGCAAAGTACAATCATATATTCTGTTTTATTAAGGCGTACGTTACATTCGAGGTGGAATATGTTTCATTACAGCCGACGGCTCATGTATATTACCGAGAGGCGAAACCTCGAGGTGAGATACAGCGCGAGGCTGTAATGGGACTACCACCGAGGTATGTATATTATTTTATTCACAATCATCCTCTTTTAAAATCAATATTTTGAAATAAATCAATGAGATAACTTTTAATTTTATTAATATTTTTAATTTGTTTAGCCTACTTTATTATGGGGATCTATGACAATGTTGCTAGGCAGCCCCTATATAGAGGTTTCCAACCCGTGGGGTGGAAGTGAAATATGCTATTTCCCACCTAAGAGATTGTCATTACAGTTAGGAATGACGTATTTCCCAACCTCTATAATGTTAGGAATCGACATCGAGTATAATGATGGTGAATAAAATAGTATTTTGCACGATCGGATTTTTTCAATGTTTACCGAAAAGATTTCCAAGACAGTAGGTTTAACTTACAAATTACTTATCGGTAGTGATGTAAATCACCGATCAGGAGGCGGAGGCGGTAAGTAAAAAAACAACGATCAAAGGTTACTTTAAAAATGACAACAATTTTTAATATGTCAAAATAATTTTCAAATCTTATTTGTTTAATTTAGTTCATCGATCATGCAAAAAAACGTAATAAACTTTGTAGTCAGTAAGTCCTCTTCTACCGGGATGTATTGGAGATCATCCTCAACCGGTATAGGAAGCAACTTACTGACTTTAATACTTAAATAACTATACTCATCATAGGAAGAACTGGGCAGTAACTAATTACTTTTGGTAATTAATTACCAGTGAAATTATTTTTTCCAAAAAGTAATTTGTATTTAATTACTGTGTAAAAAAATAATACTACTCAAATATTTTTGAAAATTTGAAAAATAATTGAAAAGGTAATTGACTTTTCAAATACTAATTACTGAACCAAGAAGTGAGGGAATCCCCGGGAGACGTGTGCAACATAATGTTTCTGCCTGTAACGATCGGTAAAATATGAGCAACGGCGTGCCTAACTTCTACTCCACTTTAGTTTTAATTTATAATTGCAGCAGTGCAACAAACAATACCAAAGAGAAGTTCTTACATTTATATTTTTATTTAATTGGAAGGCAATATGTCCATCCATAAGTCTAATTCATTATACGATTTGCCCTTGTGCTGGTTCGCTGATGTCGATGAAATGATTAGATACTTTGTACTTTGTGTATCTATTGTGACCAGGGCCGCGCCAAGCGTTTTGGGCGCCCTCGGCAAGTGATTCTTATGCGCCTCCGTCATAACCCCCCCCCCCTCTCCAATGTAATTTTCAATACCAAAGTAAACATTATTATTTTTCAAAATTTTGCAGAGAAGCTGTAAATATTGAATAAATTTTACACGGATTTTATTACTTAGCAATAAACACTGGAAATATCTAAAGAGCACTGTAAAATGTAGGTATAATAAAACATACATTCCAAATACAACAAAAATTACGATGCGCAGATAAGAAGTTAAAAAATGTATTAATCACTTAGAGTAACTTTGCGCGCCTTATTTCTAGCAAATTGGCTTATTAACTCTTGGATATCTAAGGTATTTAATAAATCTGATTCAATAGAAATGATAGCCAAATTTTGAAGACGTTCTTGAGACATTGACGATCTTAGATAGTTTTTAATAATTTTTAGTTTTGAGAAAGATCGTTCGGCAATAGTTACGGAAACAGACAAAGTTAACAAAATACGCAGTGCTGTAGTAGTGTTTGGAAATGCTTGAATTAAATAGTTTTTACTAATATAATTTAATGTTTTGTTTGGAGATGACGTAATCTCTGGGCCAAAAATTTGTAAAAACTGTAATTCATGCAATAATTCACGACCATTTATATCACGTTTATTTTTTTCTTTGTTTGTTCAAATATTTTCAAGTTCGCTACAAATTATTGGAATAAGTTGATAATAATTGAAACCCTTCTTGTACGTATAGTGTGGTCGCATGTAATACACTATTAAAGCAGTTAACTTTAAATTTTAGTTCTTCGCTCGCAATTTTGTTTCGTCGACATGTTCATAACTGAACTGAATTTTTATTTTTCTTAGTCTTAAAGAACCACTATTTTCGAACTTTGTTTCAACATATAACAGAGAAGCGACTTCCTTAACAACGACTAGTAAATCAAAGATACCTCTATTTGACCTATAGTTTTTAAAAAAATATATTTAGTATTTTCAAACTCGCGCATGCTTCTGAAATATTGAAATTTTTACATTGTAACATTTTGCTTGTAATATTTACTTTACTTAAAACATTGTACCATAAAAGCAATGTGCAAATAAACCCAAATTATTTTATGTTTTCCTCTAAAGCAGTGGCTAAGTTTTTTAAATAAAAAATTTAATGGAATACTGAAAAATTGTAATGTTTACTTTTAAATGTACTTTTACGTACATTGAGTAACTAATGTAATCCTAAAAATCAGTATTAAACGCTGTTTATTTTATCTTTGATTTATACACATTATTTTTAAAGGAATGTAAGAGTATAGTGTACGAGTTTTGTTTAAGCAGCATATTTTTACGCATAAGTTATAATTTATAAATTATTATTCCTATGTCCCTGTCATTCTTAATTTATTTGAAACATTATAATAAACAAATAACAGGTAACCGAAATAAAATGTTATTTTATAGTAAAATTATAGGAGGAAGCGATTTGCGAGAAAGTAGTCGCTGCACTTTTCATCGAACAAGTTTTTTTATATTCAAAAAAGTAAAAAAAAAATATTACTTATAGGCCGTACGGCGCCCTTGGCAACGTTGCGCCGTTGGGCCCTGCCCGACCTCGCCCTTATGGGCGGCGCGGCCCTGATTGTGACGCTTTCCCCCCTCTGTGGTGTCTGGTTCTCGGGCGCCTTTCTGAGTGCGGATAGCTAATCGTAGGTCCAGGGAAAGGAACACAATCACGAGATGTGTCTATATTATTTATAACTAGGTTTATTAATGTGTTATTTACAATGTGAAAATGAAAAAAAATAGAAAGACTGGAAAAGCTGCCCTGAGACATTTACTGAATGATTTATCCTGACTATGTATACCGATATTTACTGAATTTATATTTACTGTACTGACTGAGACGCTATGTATTCTATAGCAAAACAAAACTGTATTTACATTTACTGTACTGACTGAGACGCTATGTATTCTATAACAAAACAAAACTGTATTTACATTTACTGTACTGACTGAGACGCTATGTATTCTATAGCAAAACGAAACTGAATTTAATTCCGCGTCTTTCGACTCTGTCGAATTTCTCGCAGACTCACCACCCGTTGTCTATGGACGTAAAGTCGACAGGGAACTGTGGACTCTCTCTCAGGCTTCTATGTTGAACCGGGAACGGTTGCTGCATAGAATCGGCTTCTAGGCTGAGCCGGGAACGGCTGCTGCATAGAATGCTCTTCTAAGCCTGGTGGCGTAGTATTTATACCCAGCTCGGGCCGAGTTTGGTTTGAACGCGCGCGTTTATGGTGTGGGAACTTTGCCGGTGTTCTGATTGGTCTAAGGGCGGGGTCTCATGGCGGTTCTGAGTGGCTGAGGGCCAGTGTTTGAAAACCATTTTTTAGCGACTTTATCACGTTATGAAAATATAATTTTCCAGCTTTTCTACGTTTAACAAGATCAGGTATAATATACAAAATAATAACATTAACAAAATAAATACATTTTATTTTTCCGTAGTTTGTATTTTCACCGACGTAGCGCTAGTGGTGATCAGCTGGCCTCGTAGTTGTCAAATGGTTTCCTGTGGTGGATTTCTCTGCGCCCTGGAGGTGGATTTGTGGCGGTGATGTTCTCAGCGTCCATTAGAGGGGTGCATACGGCCTGTGGTTTGTGGTAACATCGCTCGGCAGACGGCGATGCTCCCCACGTGTGACTGGTAGGTTCTAAACATGTGTTGGCGGAACAAAATACATTTTTCCGCCCCGTTTCTTAGACACCCTCGTGATGCCTGGTGCATGGCCCCTCTCTGACCCGCTGTACGGCCCTCGGAATGACTATGAGGCCGTGGATCGCTGAGGACATCGTGACCTGCAGACCGCTTGGCTGTGACAACTGGCTGGCGACCTTACCATGAGACATGAACCGCAAACGTGGAGGCCCATAGTGAGCCGAAAAATTGTGACTTCGTCACACTATACCTTACCAGAGATTTGAACACGGAACCATTAAATTGTGAAGAGACTACGCACCCTGTGTCTACATTTTTTTATAAATTTGTTTTATTACTCTTATTATTTTTATTTTTGTTATATTTAGTTACTTAATTACTTTTTACCTAGCAGTAATTATTTTGTAAAATAATTTAATTATATTTTGGTTAAAGTAATTATTGTAATTGTACTAAATAATTCTTTGAAAGTAATATGACCAGTTCTGATCATAGGTTTGAGAAAAATTTATGTACGCCTACTTGAATAGGTTTATTCAGTTCTGTTTCTGAATAATGTGATAAACGTGAGAATAAAAATAACAAATGAGTTGGAAATCTCCTCGAGTTTTACAGATTGCTCAAAATATGAAAACAAGAAATACTCCGCATCTCGGTTACCTGGAAACGAACAAAACTAATTCGCCAACTTTCTTCATCAAAACTTTTCTTTTAAGTTTTCATACGAATTGTATGTGATATTGCCAGTGTGGTCCAGATGTGCTCAAATTGATATGAGACAAACAATAAATCTAATTAGTGGGAATATTTTATTCTACTTATGCCCGGTTTCATAAACGAATGTCAAATCTTATGTTAACTAACAGACCTGTTAATTTAACAGCTTGCTAAATTTTAGAATTGTTTCACAAATATAGCAATTGATTTTAACTCTCGTGTTTACTAACACTCGTGCTAAAAACAACGTAGTGTATTTTCGTATAAGTTGGTAGTGGAACTCTATTCACAACAGTTATAAACAAAACAGCTGTCATTCTGTCATTTTTAAAATCGCTGAGTGCGCTGAATATCTTATCAGAATTTTGCTAAATATTTAATATTAAATATATGTAAGTAACATAATTTCATGTTTTGACTCATGCAAATAAAACTAAATGGTGGGGTACTTCGTGTTTGTTACAAAACTTCACGAAATAACCCAACATTTTTCAAGCCCGAAAGTTGATGCTTGTAAGCAAAATACTGTAACTGATTCAAATGAAAAGGATTTTCTCTTTCAAATTAAAATAAATTACATTCCGTTATATCGGGGAGATATCTGAAAGTATACCAGTAGTTTTGGAATGTGCCAAAATTGTATTGCACGCGCACACTGCTGTTAATTTATTTGTATTCTTATCAGATGTACCAAATAATTTTATTTCCAACTCATCTTTTAGAAGTAGGTACTATAATTTAAATAACTAAATAGAATCAGTACACTGTGGTTGTAAAAAAAACTTGTTTGTTAACCTTAGAAAAGGTTTTATAAACTCGTTTGTTTTCTCTTAAGTAGATCTTCGAAACAATGCCGAAAAATAGGGGACACAATTACACGGAACGTGAAAAACAAGATTTAATCAACATAGTTGATAAATATAAACATATAATCGAAAACAAAAAAACAGATAGTACAACGACTAAACAAAAAAATGACTGTTGGGCTGAAATTGCTGTACAATATAATGCGTGTGTCGATCGGCCCAGAGAAATGGAACAATTAAAATATTGTTACACGAATATAAAAAGAAATCAGAAAAAGCACTGCGCATCCGAAAGGGTTAGTACATTGTTATTTAAAAATTACCGACCATATTCTTTCTATTTACTAAAATTGTAGGGTAAAGAATACATAGAAAATAAAAGAAAATCAGACGATCCTGCTATAGTTTTAGATATGTATAATGAAATGAAAAATGAAGCAAAAGAAAAAAGGAAACAAGATAAAGTAAGTAAATTAATTATAAGAAACAAGTATAATAGTGAAATATAGGCAAAATACAAAAATAAAACAGAAATTTTGTTAATTAAATATAGAATTTAGGATTCATGAAGGCCGTAGTGTACTTGAGTGACGCGAAGCGCGACGAAGCGCAGCGAAGGGAAGTTTTTTCATTCAATACATTATGTGTATAGTCGCCTCGCTCTGCTCTTCGCTGCTCCAAAGTGCAAATATACACATAATAATACATTGAATGAAAAAACTTAACTTCGCCGCGCTTGGCTTCGGTCGCTCTAGTACGCGACAGCCTTAAAACATGCGAGCAAAAATGATGTACATTTTCATTTATTTTGTTATCAGATTGAGTCAATCAAAACAGGCGGAGGAACATATATTTCAACGTTTACAGAGACAGATTCATTAATTCTATCAGTATGTCCTGGTCAGTTTGAGCCATTACCTAATATTTATGATGATGCTACAGTATATTTTAAAGGTATTTGTTTCTCACTAAAAAATTAAGAAAATGATTAGTAACAAATATTATTTTTAGATACTTCTGAAGTCACGCCTGAAGTACTCACTATTAATGAGAGTATCGAACAATGCAGTCCAACTATTCCAGGAAACAATATAAATACTGCATATGACAAAGTAAGTAACGTGCCTTTGGAAACAAACAAGAAAATTACAGCAAAACAAACAGCGGAAGATTCACAAGTACAAACTAAATTGGTGGAAGTGAATAAAAATAATACACCACGAAAAAACTCATCATTTAAAGATGAATTGTTAAAATACACAAATCAAAGAAAAAGAAAAATTGAGGAAGAAAGGAACTTAACAAAAATATATAATGAAAAGAAGATAGAATTGATAAATCTGCAAATACAGCAGTCAAAAGAAGAACACGAACTCAAAATGAAATTATTAAAATTAGATCTAAAATTAAAAGAGAACCAGTTAAATTGTTAAGTAGTTTTGTAAATTTTTCATATTTTTTATACATGTACTTATAAATAATTCATTGTACATAATAATTATGCAATAAATGTTAATTAAATATTAATTGAATTAATGAGAGCCCTTCTTGCTGCACCTTGACTGCTACCATTATGTGGATCAACAGGAACTGCGTCATATGCATCGTCAGGAAGTATTACATCTGCGTCAACGGGTGGATCATCATCATTTGCTATTCGTGCAATATTGTGCAATACGAAACAAGCAACAATTACTGTTAATGTGGTTTCAATTTTCAACCTTAATCCGACAGATAAACACGGAAATCTTCTTTTTAGCACTCCAAAGGATCTTTCAATCGTATTTCTGGTCAAAATGTGTCGTCTGTTATATTCATGTTCTCTTGCACCATTTGGGTTAAGTAGCGGAGTAAGTAAATATTTCTTACATGCATAACCATTATCTCCTAATAAATAGCAGTTGGGATAAACACCAGCCTCTAATTCATGTTTTAAAGGCGAGTCGTTAAATATAGTGCTGTCATGCACTGAACCTGGCCATCTTGCTATCACATTAAGGAATTTTAAATCTGAATCGCATATCCCCTGGACGTTTAATGAAAAATAACCTTTCCTGTTCCTGTACAGCTCGCCATCTGGTCCACCAGGTGACTGAAGGCGTACATGGGTACAGTCAACTGCGCCGATTATACCCGGTAAATGCGCGATTTGGAAAAATGATTGTTTTATATTATTGATATCTTCATTTGATGGCATTTTTATAAACAATGGCTTCAATATAGCAACTTGTTGTGTTATTTTCTTAATTATTCGCGATATTGAAGCCTTGCTTATATGCACGTGATCTCCCAAAACATTTTGGAAAGTCCCAGTAGCATAATATCGCATAGCCATCAATAATTGAATCATTGGGCAAATCGGTTGGTTTCTACGTGTGGTTGCTAACAAGTTTTCACCAATATGTCCCAGTAATAATAGGATGCAGTCTTTAGAAAAACGGAAACGAAGTTTAAATTCATAATCGTTGTATATATCAAATGGGTTGATTCTCCCTCTGAAAACTCTTTGCCTAGGAATCATTTCAATAGCATTATCCATAAATTCATCTTCTGAATCGTCTGAGGCAGAAAACATTTTATACTCAAGTAGTAAATGATTAATTTCAACAATTTGTAAACTATATATTCGTATTTTGCTACATAAACAGAAAAAAATAAGTAATAGTTCGACACTTGTCAAATTTAACACACTGTTAAATAATTTAGCACAACGAAATTGACGAGTTAATATAGCAAGAGATTTAGCAAGCTGCTAAAATTAACACTGATTTATGAAACGTAAATTTATGTTTAGCAGTGGGTTAAAGGTTTAACAGCTTGTTAAAAATTTAGCATTCGTTTATGAAACCGGGCATTAGTATACGAGTACAATACCTATTAGATTTTGTTAAATTGTTGAGCTTTCATTTTCATATTTTGCAGATATTAGTTATTCTTTAGTAGTTTTTGTGCAGTGTATTTTATAATATTATTTAAAATTTATAAAAAAATGTATCAAGGTAAATTGTTACCCGTACTACCTTAAATTGCATCTAAAAAATGTGTAACACTAGCTTGTTACGTTAAGTTAAAAAAAGTATATAATTCTCATGGTCACTATTCACTTCCCTTAATTATAGAATTTGCGGAGCAATTTTACTAAAGCTTAGCGAATAAATCGTGTGAGAGAGATGGGTGCTGCGAGATAAACGATAATTACGGATAACGAGGTTGATATGAGGCAAGTCTAGTAATTAACAACGACTTTAATGCGTTAAGAGGCCTAAGACACGCACCCTTGTTTCGAGTTCCAGCCCCACGATTCAGTGGCGATGCTCTTTTTGCGTGATTTTACCCCATGAAATTGGGATAGAATATGTAAAACAGATGATTTCATATGATAATAAAAGTTAGATGCGTTTTGAATGTTTTCATATAATTAATCATAAAGGGGTTCATACTGCGTGAAAATTTTATTGTAGCATGTGTAATCTACATTTACATGTGAATAAAATATTAAATACTTTCCATATCTATATGTAAAATATATGTTTAATTTATCGTGGCATGTATTTTAATAAATCAGCTGAATATTAATGTTTCTGATATATTTAATGACACTTTTCTTTATCTGAATAAAAATAATAGTTATTTATTTGAAATCGTCATTTAAGTGCACAAAAACCGTCATTAAAAGTTTAGAATACGACGATGTCATGTAAATAAGATATGATAATTATTTTACATACCAATAAGATAATTTGGGTATGTGTACGATGTACAATAGGAAATTTGTACGTAAATGACAAAAATTACGTGCAAGAAGAACGAATTAAAAATAATACTGATAAAGAAATTTGAGAACATACAATTTTTAGCATTCATTACAACTTCGATGTCCAGATGTTCGCAACACTGAACATAAGTTCGTTTGTTTGACTGACAGTAACTGGCAGATTTATCAACATAACCTATAAAAATAAATATTCATCTTATTTTCACAATATTTCGATATCAAATAGAATTTAATATGTACCTTGGCCATGAATGTCCTTTTTATCACTCATATGATCTCGGCAACTAAATTCCACATACGCGATGAAAAGTAGAACTTCAATACCTACTTTGATACATGAATAACTATTACATTATTTTTTGCCATTTTTAGAATAGTTACCTTTTACTAACTGGTTTTTATCGGACAACGCGCACTAATATGGATTATTAGAACAAATTTCTGCTATTAAAGTCAAATAAATTATTCATAAAAGATACAAATTTGGCAGTGTGTTCAATTATTTCGCTGCTTAACTCTTTTGTTGCAATGCAAGTGTTTATTGCAGATGATACGCTATGGCTCATTACATGTACGGCTGACTTAATACTCATTCTGACAGGGGCCCCTATATCTGCTTACCATGGCCAACAAAGTCATATGACTGCTGGCGCCCTATGTAACGAAAATGGCAAGAGGTATTGTGCTGGCCACAACAGATTTTTGAAATGGATTTGGTGCTATATGTACGTCTGTAATTTTTACTAACAATTTACTTTTAAAATTTTTATCAATATTGTATATTTGTCGAATATTTTGGAAAGACACGCAATTACCCAGATAAATAAAATTATCTGTTAGAAATTATTTCAAAAACTTTTAAACAAATGAGGTATATCAAATATAGCCAATATTTTTTACTATATAATTTAAAATATGGTTGATCAGCCTTGACTCCAAAATATAAAAATTTGTTGTGACCATCACAATACCCCTCGCGATCGATGATAATCATATCACTTGTTATATTACGTATGACTACATCATTCATTAAGTTATAAACCAATAAGAATGTGTGCTTTTCCTTAGCTACCACGTATTACAGCGGTTATTATGGAGTAACCATGGTGAACGATTATACGAACCTTGGTATATTCGAATATACCTACCTTCGTATATTCACTTATAAGTGCGTTTGGTTATTTTGTTCTATGTACTCAGAACTGGCAATATCATTTTTAATTATATTTACGGACATGATCTTTTTACCTCGATCACAGTATCGAGTATATGAGTATAAATAAATCTGTAGTTAGACTTTGAGGAAGAAATTAGTGCGTTGTATGCTTTAAGTAGTCATTTAAAATCACACTGACTGCTCCAAGTGCACCGAAACAAATAATTGAACGCATCTATTATTTGACAGCAAGGAATTATGGATGTAAAAATTTGACAAGTAAACAAATAATTATTTGGAACACAAATCTGGAACTGCACTGTTGCTAGTTTATTTGAAATACATTTATTTTGAAATACGACATTTCAATGTAATATTACATACTACTACAACTATATTTAAAGAGTTTATGTAGCATACAGTTTGACGTTTCTTTCAAAATAAAATAGTCCACAGGTTTTCGTTAAATTTACTATTTACTTTTTAATTTATTTTTTATTCATGATATAGTCTACCTGTATACAACTCGACAATAGAAAATTCTCGACATACTCAACGAGTTGTCTAATGGAAATACCAGGCAACACGTTTCGTATAATCGAGAATTTTCAATCGTCTTGTTGTATAATATATGTTTATATATCTATATTTTTAAATCTATAGAAGGTATAATAAAAAAATTAAAAGCGACGGATAAAGAATTTTGTTTTTTAATATTTGTAATAACATAAATATTCAAAAAATAATATTTAGAAGATTTTTGTTAAAATACTACTACTTCCGATTGTCCAATTGTTAACAGAATCTATTCAACTCTTGCCATTACTGTTAGATTGAGGAATCCGAAATTACACAGGTCTTTAATCTTATAGAATTTGAGAAATCGTACCTCCAATAACCTCACACACATACACACACGCACACACACACACACACACGCACACACACAGACATCATCGTAAAAATATTATCGGATTCAAGGGACCTTAAAACGTGCTTATTCACTAAAATATGGATATACGATTTTTAGTATGATTCCTATACCTCCCTTAGCTGAGAGATAATAGAAAGTAAGCTATTCGTAACTTCCAACTAGAATATATTCTCCTGATCACCAAAACTAATGCATTTGTTTGGGATTTGGAGAAGGTAGTGTTTTTTATAAATAATAGATGAGATTTGGAATATGACTAAATTTTATTGACTCGGTCTTGCGACCTTCTCTTACGACTGTTTGTCGTCGACTCTCTCGGTATACAGGGTGGTTACTTAGAAGGAGTGGGGGTAGCAACCCCCACTCATTCCTACAATTCTACGAAACATATATATATATATATATATATATATATATATATATATATATATATATATATATATACAACAAACAAAATATATAGAAATTATGAACAGCATTTTTTCCAATTTTAGAATTACGACCCAAATGACCTGAATCTTCAAATTCCTCAATAAGATCTATATCTTTAGAATACTCTAGAGACGTCATTATTGCCAACATAGTGAACATATTTTCTCAATACGGGATTTGAATTGAAATTTTTGCTTAATTTGGAAAAATAATTTTGTACTTATTCCTGGATAATATTTTGAGGATTGTATCCAATGCCTTATAGTGCAGAACGCAGGCAAAACTATTTTTAAATTTCATAAAAGTTCGTACGCACTAGGTGATTTATAAAATAACATTAAAACATTTTTTTTTTTTTGGGAACAGTCCTCCGTATTCTATTTTATATTTGCATTAATGCAACTGTTTTTGAATATGAAGGAGGAAATTCAAAATTACTGATAATGCTAATGGATTTAAAGTTTTTTTTTTAATTTAGACTTCAATTTTGAAATATGTGCAGTTTTATGTCATAGACACCGGCTTTTAATTTTTTTAAGGGGTGTGTTATCATCCATTTTCAATTTTCTTTTAGCAGATTTATTTGGGGATGACATATCTATAGTAGCGTTAACCGTTAACTGAATCTTTATCCTAATGCACCAGACTCCAGAGATAAGCGCAAAATATTTCCTCTAGTTGAAGAGTATTGTTTTAAAGGAGGTCTTACTTTCAAAGGTGGAGAACACGTAGTTCCACTTGTTGAGGGTTTATCATAGATAGATTTAGTAGGCGTTGTATATCCAGAGGTCGATGGAAGATTTTCTGTGTCACTCGTCACAAAATTATGCAATATTGTATGAATTAAACAAATAACAATTTCTATATCGTAACTATTAATAAAAGTTTGTAAAAAAATTTAAAATTATTTTTGTATTAATTTATGTGACCTAAACATTGTCAAAGATGAAGCCATATATTTTCAGGAAAATAAATCAAGTTGTACTTCTGTATGGAGCCATTTTTTTTTAAATGTGTGGCAGCATTTCATTATGCATATTATTTTATATGAATAATGAAATTAGCATTTTAAACATACGAATATATGTAGATTTATATTCTATATTTATTAATGAAATATAGAATATTAATTATTATTCCATTACGAGTAAATTAAATATTAGTTTCGTTAAATTTGCATAGGGATTAATTTTTAATGAATTTTAGAAATACTTTTTATTTAATTATGAAAATATTCTGAAATGATACTCGTAATGTACGTATTTAAAATATAGAACAATTGTATTTTCCATTCAAATATTAATATTGTCATAAAAATGATGACATTTCACATATTTTAAAATCAGAACTGTAATTGAATTAAACAAACATTGGATCGCGAGTGAATGTGTATCATGCATTACTACCAACAAATATTTAAAATTCATTTGTTTGTCATCGCTAGCCTGTCAGAAAAATTGAAAAGAGAACATCAGTTATTGAATGGATTTCATTTTACATTTGCATTTGACAACGATAGAAGTATCTTATCTCTGCTGTAATTTTTGAAATGATGACAAAAAAATTGATTTGATATTGATATTTTTATCAAACGGCGATGGCACGATAGATATCCGAAAGTTTTATAATGAAATGAATAATACATTTATTCTAGCTAAGCAAGTTATAAATGAATATTAAAAATAAATATTAGATTAAATAACTAAAACTGACACATTTTTCATTTGTTTATGATAAAAAATAACTACTTATAGCTGTCATAAATAACGTGCCATGTATACAATTTTTATAAACTACTTTCTTTTAATACAATCACTGCGAAACACCCTCGAGGTTTTGATTTAATTCAATTTGTGATATCGTTTATTGGAATACTTTGGCATTAATTTTCTAAAGGGTTCCATACTTCAGGCTTATTTTTCATATCCGACGTATTTTTAATTTCTGTCGTAAATGTTTTATTGTATTTAAATGCGGAGATCTAGGTAGTCAGACTAGAATTCGGACTTCTGTTGACCTAACAATTATTATACTACTTTCGAAGTACATATGCTGTCCTGTGCTGGCAGAAGGAAGTATATGCTATACCGTCATGTAAACATGCACATCATAAAATCACAGCCATGCCTAACTATAGGTATTTGATATCTAGAATTGTATCTTACACTTTTTGAAAATAATAATAATACTAATTTTTTTTTGTATTCAACTTATTACGAGTTATTACAATTGATATTTATGGGGGTGTGTCAGTTATATTTGTATCATTTTACTTATTTACGTCGCGTTCTTGGAGATAAGATGATGAAAAGGCAGTCACAAACATCCTTGCCCCTGGTGGGAATAGAACCCACGACCCCAGAATCCGAGTGGTGGCGGTCGCTTTGAACGTTGATGGAGACACACGGATTTAACACGCTCGGTCACTAAGACGGCTGGTCGCCGAAAATACTTCGTATCATTTCAAATAAAAAAAATCTGTTGTGGCCAGCACAATACCTCTCGCCACTTCCTTTTTTTGGTTACATAAGTATAGGGCGCGAACGGTAATGTTACATTTTTGGGCTTGACAAGCAAATGTGCGGGCCCGTTTCAGAATGATAATTAGTAATTATGTACATAGATGTCAAATTTCAAGATTTTCTAAATTTACGTAGTTAATTTATCACCAGGAGTTTAAAGTTTACTTGTACGCCTTAGATATTTAACATTTAATTCTGCTCCACATGGAATTGGAAAATCACTAAATTTAGAATGAGAAATTATGATATTTGACATCTATATACATAATTACTAGCTATCATTCTGACATGGGCCCCCATATCTGCTTGTCAAGGCCAACAAAATCATATGACTGCTCGCTCCCTATTGTATTTAACATTTCTTGTATACCTACACTCTACACCAAAAATTCTACTTACGCATATATCTATTCCATATATATTTAGATTGTTTAATTTTAAATTCATTTTTGATGAAGAAATTTTGTCCTCTTCTAATTTTTCGAAATGTTTCCAATTCTATTAATACATTAAGAAATAATATAATGTATGTACTTCCCAGAAAAAGTCTTCAGTAATGTCTTCGGATTTCTGACACTGACATTATCTGTCAGTTACAAACAAATTAAATTTTCAACTATTTTCCATGGCCATTCTTTCGGCTGTAAAATTTATTATAACAGATTATTTTACATACTATATTTCTTCTATCTCTAAATCTATAGAATATATTGTAAAATATTTAAATGTATCAGAAAGAGAATTTATTTTTCTTTAATATTATCAAGAAAAAATTTCAAAAAATATTATTTAAAAGATTTTTTTTCAAGAATCTTCTACTTCCGGTTGTCCAATTGTTACCAAAACCTTTTCAGATCTTCCCATGAATGTCCGATTGGGAAATACGTAGTTAAAAAAAATTAAAGTCTTATAGTTTTTGAGTAACCGTCCTTCCAACATCCCACACACACACACACATACACACACACATCCACACACACACACAGACATCATCGTAAAAATGATAAAATCGTATTGTAGGGACCTTAAAACGTGCTTATTCAATAAAATCTGGATATGCGATTTTTAGCATGAATGCAATACCTCTCTTAGCGAGAGGTAAAAATAATCATCCGAAAATGACACATTTACCTCTCGCTAAGAGAGGTATTGCATTCATGCTAAAAATCGCATGTCCAGATTTTATTGAATAAGCACGTTTTAAGGTCCCTACAATCCGATTTTAACATTTTTACGATGATGTCTGTCTGTGTGTGTGTGTGTGTGTGTGTGTGTGTGTGTGTGGATGTGTGTGTGTGGGATGTTGGAAGGACGGTTACTCAAAAACTATAAGACTTAAAATTTGTTTAACAACGTATTTCCCAATCGGACATTCATGGGAAGATCTGAAAAGGTTTTGGTAACAATTGGACAACCGGAAGTAGAAGATTCTTGAAAAAAAAATTTCTAAATAATATTTTTTGAAAAATTTTCTTGGTAATATTAAAGAAAATTAAATTCTTTATCTGATACATTTAAATATTTTATTATATATTCTATAGATTTAGAGATAAAAGAAATATAATATATAAAATAATCTGTTATAATAAATTTTACAGCCGAAAGAATGCCATGGAAAATAGTTGCAAATTTAAATTGTATGTAACTGACAGATAAATGTCAGTGTCAGAAATACGGAGACATTACTGAAGACTTTTTCTGGGAAGTACTTACATTATATTATTTCTTAATGTATTAATAAATACATAACATATATCCTTCAAAAATACTGTCAATCCTGACAATGAAATGGAAACATTTCGAAAAATTAGAAGAGGACAAAATTTCTTCAAAAAAGAATTTAAAATTAATCAATCTAAATATAAGAAATAGATATATGTAAGTAGAATTTTTGGTGTAGAGTGTAGTATACAAGAAATGTTAAATACAATAGGGCGCGAGCAGTCATGTGACTTTGTTGGCCCTGACTAGCAGATATGGGGGCCCATGACAGAATGATAGCTAGTAATTATGTATATAGATGTCAAGTATCATAATTTATCATTCTAAATTTAGTGATTTTCCAATTCCATGTGGTTTATTTTCCAAGACAAGTAAATTCCACACTCCTGGTGACAAATTAACTACGTGTATTTAGAAAATCCTGAAGTTTTAAATGAAAAATTGACAAGTGATATCCATGTACATAATTACTAATTATCATTCTGAAACGGGCCCCCACATCTGCTTGTTAAGGCCAACAATGTAACATGACTCTTATATACTTATGTAACCAAAAAAGTACGTGGCGAGAGGTATTGTGCTGACCACAACAGATTTTTACTAGTAGACTCCATCCAATGTTGACATGTTTTACAAAATTTAGTCTCGTCTTTTTATTTCTTCTACTAACTAATGATTTTTTAACACTGACATGTCCAATACCTCATACTTCTTTAAGACGTTGAGTCACAGTACTTCGGCTGACATTGGCAAGGTTTTCTATTCGTTTAGAAATTTCCACAGTAGTTTTTATTGATATATTTTAGTTTAATTATTTTTCCTGTTCGCTTTGTTAGTTTATGGGATATATCGCATCTTGGCTTGTCAGCTAATGATTTTCACAACTTATATTTGGTAATAATTTAATTTGCTGTTTTTATTTGATAATTAGCAGCTTGCTATCTCATGAGAAACCTTTCCTTTCTTTAAACAATAACATAAATTCATATTATTTTGATAACAAATATAAATAAACAAAGTATGTAAACTGTGACCAGCAGCTTGGCTCTGTATTTTTGAACACGGTCAATTTCGTTTGTGCTATCACATAAAATGAAAAAAAAAATTATATTTCATACTAATTATAATAATTTAATTAACATTCCAACAATAGTGTAATATGTAAAAGTATTGCAAAATTATATTCTTTTATTCAAATAAGAGATAACCTTTTGAATGTCTTTCCCTACTATAACGAACATTCCCATAATGAATATGCTATCTCGGACACCTGTATAAATACACATAGGTTTCATAGTATAAGTGCTACAATATAAATTCAAGGACTTTATAATTTATTTATTCATCCTTAAAATCTGCAGGATAAAAATTAAGGTACCATAGGGTAACAAAGAATTATTAAAAACTTGTTTGTGGATGTGATATGTATTTATCAGAGAACTGTATTAATAAAAACTTAGTTTTTAATTATTGTGTTTAATATTGTTATATTTATTTTCTGAGGTCATATTGAAGTTTCCTAAATCAAATAATTTCCTATGCTCAATTCAAATTATATTATAGTGAGTTTATTAGCTCTATTTGATGCATTATTTAATATCAATTTCTGCAATTGCAATCTGCATTAATTGTTATAGCATTAGAGTAGATATAGAAAATGGAAATTTCATTCTACATTGTACACCAAACAGACAAAATCTCATTACCATAATTAGTTATCCTCCTTATCGACATATAAATTAATTACTTCATGTCATCCGGCCATAATTTGTCAGAAAACTTTTCAAATCAAACCTCATCGTGCACATCATTTAAAAACTGAGAAACCAATTAACCAAAGTTTTTAATCCCTAAATGATGTCTTCTGCATCGTTGAAACTGTCAGTATTTTAAAAAGTTTGACTTCACTCTTCATTCATTATGAAATTTTTAAACTCGCAAAAAATACAAAAATAGTAGAGCAAAGAATTCTGTTTAATATACAGATTACGGTTTGTTTATGGAAAGTTAAAACTACACTGTTAAATTAAATATAAGAAGAGCCAAAAATTATTACCTACTCTCAGATTGACAATATTTATGTACAGTCGGGGGTTAATTGCCAGTTTACCAAGCATCACTCGAATCAAATCTTTTCAGAGCACCAAACATAAGTTTGATGTAGTAATCGAATCACTATCGGTACCGTCACCTACCACAAAATTTTCAGAAGAAAATAAATAAACCTATAGATAGATCATTATTATGTAGTTACTACTTTTTCATTACAACATTTTACATTTAGGCTTAATTATAATTTTCGTGATGTACTAACGGCCAAACATATGATTGTTCTGAATTGTGACTATGTCATGTGTGAAAATGTTTCATATGGTCGCTAATTAATGTATTTACATTTAAATGTTTTTTTTTATTTTACCTTAATTTATATAATTGATATCGACCTGTATTTGCACTGTAATTATTTTACTGGAAAACTATAAATTAGTCATATTCAAAGGTATGGGTCATGGAGAAGTTTGATGGGGTCGTAAGACGTATGAAAATAATGATTAAGAAGAATAATTTTCTCAAAATTATTGAAACAGTAGGTAAGTTTATTTTGGAAATAAAAATCAGTTTTTCAATAATTAATATTTACTTTCTTCAACACTTTTAGAAGCAAGTTAATTTTTCTTTAAAAATAATAATTTCATTATTTCAAATATGTATTATCACCTTTGAACATGTAAAACGTAACAAATATGTGTTCTACATTTTTACCTCTCGCTAAGAGAAGTATTGGATTCATGCTAAAAATCGCATATCCAGATTTTATTGAATAAGCACGATTTAAGGTCCATAGAATCCGATTTTAACATTTTTACAATGATGTCTGTGTGTGTGTGTGTGTGTGGATGTATGTGTGTGTGTGAGGTTGTTGGAGACACGATTTCTCAAATTCTATAAGACTAAAGACCTTTTTGACTACGGATTCCTCAATCTAACATTAATAGGAAGAGTTGAATAGGTTTTGGTACCAATTGGAAAACCGGAAGTAGTAGTATCTTAAAAAAATAATTCTAAATATTATTTTTTTGAATTTTTTTATTATTAGCATTAAAGAACATAAAATTCTATATTCGATACATTTTAAATTTTTATTATATCTCGTATAGGTTTGGAGATATAGTATAAAATAATATAAAATAATCTGTTGTAATAAATTTCAGAGCCTAAACAACTCTATTGAGAAGTACTGACATGTCCGATGGCGGCAGCACCATCGGGCCGATCAGCTGCTTCTGAATTGGTACTCGCAGTGTTGTGACATATGAAAACAAACAACAAAAGCAATTTTTTTCACTTAAAATGGGGTTTGGTACCACAGAACATTTTAGATTTCTGGAAGCAACAGCTACTTCTAAATGTATTATAGAAGATATGTTAAAATGTATTTATAATTTTATATGTATTTAATCAATCGAAATTGATGATCGCAGGTGAGCGAATTATAAACGCTAACCACATAATATTATGTGGAGTATTAAAACATGACGGTATAATGTGGGTAATATTTGCACTTTGTCTGCGAACCAGTGCAATTTCTGCAAAACCACATGAAATAAAAATACATTTAGAGAAAATTTAAAAATTATTAGTGCAGAATGCACGTGTAAAGCTAGATAAAGACCACGAAATATGTAATTATTCGATTTAAAATGACGAGAACAAACTTTCATATGTTTTGTTATTTGTTTTGCACTACGAATTGCATATTCCCATGCTTTTCGTCGATCCATATCCATTTCAACACTTGCTCTTGTCGTAATTTTAACTTTATTTTGGCCATGTTTCGGAAAATTATAAAACCCAATGCCTGTGTCTCGACCAGATCTTGAGAGTGACGACAGAATATACAACAATTTGTACGACTTTTTCCCATTTTTATTCACATCAAATGATCAAACCACATGTAACTCAAGCATACAGTCACAATATAGTACCAAATCGGAAAGTTCATATTTTTCCCACCAGATGTCATGTCGCAGCTTGTCAGTTGTCAATAGTAACCATCAGATGTTTGGTGGATGTTTGTTTAATGACAGAAAAATGTCATTGTCAAAAAACAGTAGTTCATACACCTGTTTGGGCGGTATTGGCAGCTCAATTCTAAAACTTGACCTTAAGTTTATTTCAACTAAACACATGACAGTGAATAAGAACCGATTCAGAATTTGCCATAGTACCAATATGGTTTTATATAGATTTTAGCTGAAAATAAATCTTAGGATATTCTTTTTTGGCAACATAACAGTAAAACGTCAAATTACGCTTTTACGTTAAATGAAGTTTAACTGACATTATTGAAGAATTTTTCTGAGATATTGGTAAGTTTACTATTTCTTGTTGTATAACAATAATAACAATTAAATATTTAAAAGTATAGCTATATACATATACCCATCTGAAATCCCGTCAAGAAATTGGAAGAAATTCGAACATTTAGAAGTATAGGAGAAAACTTCCTCAAAAAATAAATTTTAAATTATAAAAATAATCTAAACATAAAGAAATGACATGAGAAATTTATAGGGCGCGAGCAGTCATGTGACTTTGTTGGACTGGACAAGCAAATATGGGAGCCCGAGTTAGAATGACAGCTGGTAATTATGTACATACATGTCAAATGTCAATAATCCATCCAAAATTTCATGATATTCCAATTCCATGTGATTTATTTTCCTCGACAAGTAAATTCCATATTCCTGGTGACAAATTAACCACGTGAAAAATTATCCGCTTGTCTAAGTCAAGTATTTAGAAAATCTTGAAATTTTTGATGAAAAAATCTAACATTTCACATTTATGTACAAAATTACTAATTCTCATTTTGACAGAACCCCCATATCTGGTTGTCAAGGCCAACAATGTCACATGACAGCTCGCGCCCTATATTTATGTAACCAAAAACGGAAGTGGCGAGAGGTATTGTGCTGGCCACGACAGATTTTTTATAAACAATATAACTATTATAGGAAATTTCTCGACTGTGATATGGGATAAGATGTTAAAAATTACTCGTAATCTCAGTTAAACAACATTTATTCGTACAATTTACAACACTGACGTTTCGCAGCACACATGCACTTTCTTCAGGATAGTAATATTTTACAAAATATTACATATTATGTACACAGAATATAACTAATTATTTTATGGTTTCATTTAAAAAAAAATCGAATCTACAATACTGAGGTTGCTATGTGCTCAGGTCACCAATATATGGTCACACTACGAAAATTTTTGAATACCATACTACTATATGTAGATAAATAAAAGATTTTTCAAAATATTCTTTCTCCTAGTATGATAATATCTGTCTAGTCTAGAGCGTTCATAAGTTCTTCTAATACGAGCCCTGTCCCACATCAGTTGGCCCACCCGCTTTAATTACATCTTATTTAGTTTATTTACGATACAAATAATAACTAAGATAAGTTTTTGCCTATATTTATTAATATTACGGACATTTTGTCGTTCTAATAACACATAGCAAGATATGTTGTCTAAAATATTTAGTTTTAATGTAAAATGGAACAATATTTAGTTTTACCAACAATTCAAGAAATACTGAAAAAAAATTAAACGAAATTAAATTATCAGTATGTTAGGCTTTATTATATAAAATGTCTAAAAGAATTACAGTAGTAATTTACAGTAAAACAATAGCTGATACCACAAGCCTTCTTTTGAAAACGCGTTTTGAAAATGCAAAATTTCAACATATATAATTTAACTCCTAGGTTTAAAGAACGATTTTTTAAAAAACATTTATTTGTATACAAACTATGTTCCGCTTTAAAATAATATTTAAAAAAATTTGTTGTGGCCATCACAATACCTCTCGCCCTTTCCATTGTGGTATATATAAGTATTGTACACACAAAAAATTCTAATTACACATAATCTTTATATTTACGTATTTTCTATAATGTTAAATTCATTCTATGAGCAAGTTTTCTACATTTCTTCTAAATGTTCGAGGTTTTTTCAATTCATTAACAGGATTGGCGGTATTTCCCTCCGTTCATATAATATATCTATAATTTTAAATATATAATTAATAATACAATAAGACATATTAAATATCGTATCGTTCCCAGAAAAGCCTTCAGTACTATGTCTGAATTTTTGACACTGACATCAGTGACATTTATCTGTCACTTACAGACATTTTAATTTCTCAAGTAGTTACCATGGAGATGTTTGGGCTGTAAGCAGGCTGTGAGATTTACTACAACAGATTATTTTATAGATTATATATATCTATATCTTTAAATCTATAAAAGGTATAATAATTTTTTTAAATGTATCGGATAGAGAATTTTGTTTTTTAATATTTGTAAAATACTACTACTTTCGGTTGTTCAATTATTAACAGAATCTATTCAACTCTTCCCATTACTGTTAGATTGAGGAATCCCATAATTACACAGATCTTTAATCTTATAGAATTTGAGAAATCGTACCTTCAACAACCTCAGACACACAGACATCATCGTAAAAATGTTATTATCGGATTCTAGGGACCTTAAAACGTGCTTATTCACTAAAATATGGATATGCGATTTTTAGTATGATTCCAATATCTCTCTTAGCCGAGAGATAATAGAAAGTAAGCTATTCGTAACTTCCAACTATTCAAAAAATAATATTTAGAAGATTTTTGTTAAAATACTACTACTTCCGGTTGTGCAATTGTTACCAGATTCTATTCAACTCTTCCCATTACATTGAAGAATCCGTATTTACACAGGTCTTTAGTTTTATAGAATTTGGGAAATCGTACCTCCAACAAACTCACACACACACATCCACATACACACACACACACACACACACACACACACACACACAGACAGACATCATCGTAAAAGTGTTATTATCGGATTCTAGGGACCTTAAAACGTGCTTATTCACTAAAATCTGGATATGTGATTTTTAGCATGATTCCAATACCTCTCTTAGCGAGAGGTAAAAAATCGTTCTTTAAACATAAGAATGAAATTAAATATTGAAATTGGCATTTTCAAAATAAGGCAGTTGTTTTTACTGTACATTACTTCTATAATTCATTTAGACAATTTATTAAATAAAACGTAACAGGCTTACAACTTAAATTTGTTTGATTTTTTCAGTTTTTCTTGAATTGTTGGCAAAACTAAATATTGTTTCACTTTACATTAAAACAATAAAATATTTTATAAAACATAAGTGTCATTAGAAAGACAATATGTTCGTAATATTAATAAAAATTGTCGATAATTTATATTAGTTATTAATTGTATCATAAATTAATTAAATAAAATGATATTAAAACGGGTGGGCCAATTGATGTGGGACGGAGTTCGTAGCTAATACATTCTATGAATATAAATACATATTGGAAATATAGTATATTATTTAATGAGCACATTGCAGGCTATATTACTCGAGCCGAAGCCATTATATGCGAGTCAAGTTTCACAGATTATAAATTTATAACAAATAAAATATATTTTGTGTGTTTATGTCACAGACTGCAATGATATGTTAAATGTCAGATATTGATGTCACCAGTTGAGATAAGTAACCTGATTTCTCTATAAATAAGTTGAATTAAGAGTATAATTAAAATTTATCAATCAATATTTACCAACAGAAGTTTATAAAAGTATGTAATATAAAACAAAAATTCGTCACGTGGAATATAAATATTTCATAATCCACTAGTGTAATATAACTAGCATACTATGAAAATAAATATTTATTTATTTAAAATACATTATAATCATATAAACTGCAACTATTAACTAATAATGGTGTACCACTCTATTACTTATTATTATAATAATTATTAAAATCTATAGCACAATCACTGCTGCCAGAAATACTTAATCCTACAACTTTGCTTTTTACTATCCCAGAACATACTTTTTGTCGACGTTCGAGAGAAAAGCTGCTGCAATGCAAAGGTTTCTCACGACATGCCTCACCTAAGATCTTCTTGGAAATAGCAATTTTGGTATTGTCATTGTCTTCTGTATAACCCTCTGCCATTGTGTTTGAGCATCAACCGCCCGTGTCTCTTTATTCTTTCCATTCTTGTTCGTGCATTTGCATGAAGGATAGCTGAGCTACAGCTAAAAGAAATGTAGGCGATAATAGCTCGACCGGCATTTCAAGGGTCATCTTGTAGTACAGACTTGCCTTCTATCTAGAACCTTTACTTTTGGTACAATGAAAAGCAACTTCGTAAAATAAAACCTATCTTGCATATGGGACCATATTCAGAAAAAATTGCAGGGTTAGGAATAATATGTCTAATGGAATTAAAACTGGGAATACTAATAAAGCGATGTAACCCAATATTAAATGGCGGCATACTTGAATAACATATTCATATTTTTAAAGTTTAAAGTCTACATTTTAAACTAATTCATATGAAGTTTTGTATTAATTTGATTTAAAAAAATGGCTACAATAAAGTGCCGCGATTAAAAAAAATGAATACATGTTATTTTTTACATAGAATTAGGGTGCCCTGACAGAAAGAAGTAAACATTTTATTCTATTAATTTATCATAAATGTCAACTCAAGCAAAATATTGACATATATCCGTCATGCCATTCTAATTCTGTTTTAAAAAAGTAACACGTATTCATTTTTTCCTTCGTGGCACTCTTATTATAGTCATATTTTAATCAAATTATTACAAAACTTTACATATTTTTTTCTGAAAAAAGTTGTTATCAAAGGATATTCAAATATTATAACACTGAATTCAGAACAAAATTCTCTATCTAGTAAGCAAATAAAAAATACGAGTATATTTGTCCCATTTAAAATAACAAAGTTGGTCCCCACAATTTGAAAACCATTGGCTGAAAAAAATAATTTTATTTGAAATCTTCACTAAAGCGCACAAAAATCGTCATTAAAAGTTCAGAAATCGGCACCATAATAATCCATTATACGACGATTTCATAAAAATGTTGTTGCTAGCTATGATAATTATTGGGCATGTAAAATAATTTGTACGTAAAATGGCAAAAAATATGTTTAACATATAATTTTGAGTGTTCTCTACTATTACTTCAATATCTGAGATTAGCAACATTGAACGTCAGACTGACAGTTATGTACATATAACGTATAAAAATAAATATTTCTTCCATTTTCACAATTTTTCTCGGCACTGAAGTTCTTTTTTATCACTTATATGATTTATTTTCGTTGGCTCTAAGGGTCTAGGCTAATAAATTCCAAAGTCGTGATAGAAAATAGAACTTCAGTGCCTTGATAGATAAATAACTATTACGCTCACTAAATTAGTCTATTAAAATAGATTTTTTTTGATAATTTAACCGACCTCGTAGCTATTATATTTCTCGAGATAGCAATAGTAGACAAAATAAAATGAATAGCCTATATAACACAAAATAGAAATAGTGAGAGGTATTGTCCTGGCCACAACAGTTTTTTTTTAAAAGAAACCGATTTTTACAATCGGACATAAAGTTTTGTATGCAATTCGTACATAATTACGATTTATTGACTCGCCCTATTTATTGGGTTCGCTCGCTACACTCATTCTGCCATAAACTATGGGACTCGTCAATAAAAACCTGGATTATATACTTGTTACATAAATAGCTATTATTATACAATGAATTACTTTTTAAAAATTGGGCCTTTATTTTGAAGCGCTTTAGTTATTTAATTATTCCCGTACTTACTTCGCTTCATTTTCGTCTCGTAGGCGTGTAACAATTTCATAACCGACTTGCGGCCCTATTTGAGAAAATTGGCGTCGTAAAATGCATCGAACAGATTCAAGTAGGCGACTATTAAATAAACGTTATACCAGATTTAGGAAATTTGGATTTATTCACGTTGGTGCTAGTCGGTACAGCGTCACAGGTTTAGCTCTAGCGCTGATTTTATAGTCTGACACTCATATGTTCGTCAGAAATTAAGATCGTAAAATTTATATTAGTTCTAATTTGTTTCAACAAACTTTGACTTTGCCGTATTATTTCATGAAAATTGGTAACGCTTAAAGAGTTTAATAGTTATACATTAAGATAAAATTTATTATTATTAGTACTGAAAGGAATAAAATTAAATCTTATCTAAAATACATTTACGCTTTATAAAGTTTGTCGAAGTAATAAAATACGTATCTTTGTAATACAATAGTATGAAATAAGAATCTTTTATAGTTTTAACAACTTTTAACTAACAAAACTTACGTATATATACAATATGATGTAGTTATATAGTGAAATTTTATAATTATTAATTTTAAAGTCCGAGTTAAAATCATATACAGGTGTCCGGATTTCAAAGACCACTATTGGAATCTCGGAAAATAGATATGTTAAATGAGACATCTGGTGCGCCTTCGGGGAAGCATTTTAGATGTCCTTTTATTTTTCCAAAATATTCCATATAGGCTAATAGATAATGGAAAACTGATTTTAGTCGATATTTTCATTTTTAAATCACTATTAAACACTAAACAGTTGTAATTGTTTCATATAAAAAAGGTGGATATTTTTATTATACATCCAGCGGCATACAAATAATTTTTTAATCGATAATTTCTCGAGTTGTAAACTTACATCTTTTAAATGTAACACATATTTGAATTTTACTTGCAAAATTTCTACATAAACCTAACAAGAATAGATGTTTTTTTATTAATAATAAATTATGAATTCATAAAACAAAATTTCAAACTGACCACTTTGTTTTTATGATTATTGGTGAGAAAAAGTGTCACAGTCATACAAATAAACAGTTTTATATACAACCGCTAAGTAATGTTAACTTTATTCTTGTCAAAATCATTACTTAATGTACTTCATTATTTACCGAAGTATATAAAAATAACAAGTACTTCTTGGGGATATAAAGTGATTCAAAGCCATAGACAGTATTAGTTGGAAGAATTTTATTTTCTTTATGTTCAATTGTTAATTGATATTGATTAACAGATATGTCGAATAATATCAATTATATTTATTTTTTAAAAAATATGATTTTTGTGAAAAATTAAAAAATAAAGTTTTTTATTTCGTTGAATAGAACGTGCTTAATTTTTACTAGTTCTATATGCTGTTAAGTTTCTTATGTTACTTTATCTAATTCCATTTTAAATAGTTTAATTTCATCTAACCGTATGACGTTGTTAAATGTCACTTTTTACATAATTGACACGAAATGAGTTTTCTAATAGTTTATTACATAATCAGTTAAGTATAACGGTTTCCCGGTTAAAACTATCGATAAATTAGTTCATTAATTTAAACATCGCCAATCCGTTTCTAATTTTACAACATTAACACCATTTAATAATAAAAAAATAATAAATGAATTACCGTACGGTAACGCTTCTAAAAATTTAAACAAAGTTTTCAAAATCAAAATATAACCGTAACTTACAAATCAAGTAATACCATTAAATCCTTATTAGGTAATCCTAAAGATACTAATAAAAAATCCGGTATTTATAAAATTAGCTGTAATGATCGTAATAAAGTTTACATCGGGCAAACTAAAAGACAAATTGACACTCGGTTTAAAGCACATTTTTATCATCTTAAAAGCGATAATCCCGAAATATCTCAACATAAATGTTCATTAATAACCACAAAATTAACAATTCTAATATTGAACTTTTAAAACATATTATTAATGAAAGATATTTAGATGCATACGAGAGCTTAATAAGAAATAAATTTAAAAATAATTCGATGAACGCAGATCTCGCTCCCATACCAAACTCTAAACTATTCGATTTAATATAAACTTAAATTTTATAGGACGTTTTAAATTTTAAATGTCATTGGACGCTTAATATTAGTTTATAATTGGTATTCATTCACCTATGACTCCCATCCCTATATAATCACAGTTCTCTCCCTTGTTTTTTTCAGAGTTGTTAGGACCTCTGGCATAGTTTACATGTTGAGTAATCTTAACTACTCCGCCTAAATTTATACTACTGATGATGAGAACTTAGTTCTCGAAATACGTGTATAACTTATTTTATAATTTTAAGGTTAAGGGGTAATTGTATTAGTTTTAGTCATAACGTATTATGTACAATATTTTATTTAACTCCGTTAAAATAATTTAAAAATACACAAAATTATAGATTTCTCTATGACTGCTCAATATAAATATTTCAAAATCAATTTACCAAAGCGTTGCCGTGAAAATAAATTAATTTATTTTTTAATTTATTGCTTATGTCATTGCATGTATATATCATTGAAAAAGAGTTCTGAAAGTGTTCTGATATCGATATAGATCGTCGTTCTGATGTAGTGAAATTAAGTGTAAGTCAATAATTCATAAATTGATATTAAAGAAATCATTATTGATAAATTCTTGTTTTTTTTTGTCAGTTTCTCAGTTGTGTAATATTCTTTTCCTACTCCCTATCAAGTAAGTACACTATTATGGTTTTGTTTTAGAAGATGTATGTTGAAGTTTACCTTACATGTCTAGGAAAGTAAGTGAAAAGTTTTAGACTGAAAAAACAAAATATTTTATTTCTAATTTATATTGATAGTACAATTAGCAAAATTACAGTTCACAAAACTTTGTAGTACGTCTTCAAGCTTCTTTACTATTTCTTTATTGTAGTAATCATTGCCATTTTTTTCTCTATTGTAGTTTCCGTTGACGAATTAAGGCCACTTCTGTTCGAAAACGATGTTTCGTTTGATGTGCTTTTTTATATTGTTAACATAATTGTAAAATATTCTATTAGCCAATTCATTTTTATTAGAAATGCAATCTGCAGCATAGCTCTCAGCAATGGTTTCCGATATCCAGCCCTCATGTTTTTTTGGTGCAAGTACATCGACTCCAGTGTTAGTTAGCAAAGTTGCCGAAGTTCTTCTAAATGCATGACCAGTGTAAGCCTCGGCATTTGGTAAACCAAGGAATTTTGCTTGGGATTGATGAAATGATATTTTTTCCAATCGGTTGACCTAAACATTTACCACCTTGGTAGCACATAAAGAAACGTTGATGAGAATCTTTGAGCATAGATCTTATTTTCAGATATTTTTTTTTAAATGTTCAAATAGCATACAGTACTCTTTTCACCTGCAGATATTGTAAATCTACGGGACATACCGTTTTTTGGATCTGGTATATTCACAATAGTCACATACTCCATTTCTTTTATATTTTCTATCATCATGTAGCACAATTCTTGCTAACGGCATGCCCCTGCAACCCCCATTATCAAAACTACTTTTATTAAGAGAAAATTAGTGTTGTTGTTCTCCGCTAAGAATCTGTTTATTTCTTCTCAAGTAAAAACGTTTTTTTTTGGGCTTATATCCATCATATTTCTTTTTAAAAAGGCTCTAAGTTTTGGAAATTTCGGAATATCTTCGTTTACAATGTTGATTTTAGCATGGAATACTCGCACCACAAACTAGCAGGATATTTTAGTACCTCCGTTTTTCCCATGAAATACGCCAACAGTGTTTTCTCCGATAACACGGTAGTATTCTTCCTCTGGCACCACAGTTTGAAGAACTTTTATGCAGCCTCATAACGTCCTTTTGTTTTTTCGGGAAGAAGGGAGGAACAGGCAGCCTTTGTTGCCTCTTCAATTTCCATTTCGTGCACAAATTATCTATCTAAAGATTGATTAATTGATGACTAATAATTTCATGTTCGTTTTAAAATGTCACCTTATTTTGACGTTGTTTATAAATAAACAACTGATCCCTTGACAAAAATCATAGGTCTCTAAGATTATAATTTAAACAAATTAATGTCAAAAACAATTTAAGTAAACGTCAAAATAGTTTCTTAATTTATTTTTAATATGGGAGTAGAAAAAATCTCATATGCAATACGAGATGCAGATACATTTGACTATTCTCGAACTTACTAGCCAGCCCTCGTTGTCGCTCGGGCGCAAAATCGTCCTCGAATGGTAAATGGTATCTACATCCCCTATAGCATAAATAACTATTGTTCAATCCTGCTATTGAAACTAGTTGTTTCTTAATTGGATACGGAACTTGAAACCTTTTGTTTTCTCCACTTATTCCTATAGCAACGGGTGGGTGAAAGTAGTGGGAGAAAGTTTACGTGTCATTACCGAAAATAGGAATAAACTACAATAGAATTCATAACATTTATTTATTTACATGAAAATTACCTGCACAGTTATTGAAAACAGCACATTTACTGCAACTAAACATGCCAGCAAAGAACATTTTATCTATCTCAGTATCTTCTATTACCTCTACATACGCCAATTTTCTTACTGGTATTGGCTCCCACTTCACGTTTTAATTATTTTTCTTACAATTTCTTGGCCGACATTTTTATTTATCTTCCATATTTTACAAAATTTTATATAAGATCTACAGAATGTCACAGGCAAAAAATAATCTTGTTGACAATTACATATGTTTATGAACACAAACAATAGCAACGTACCTCGCCGTCTATGTTAATTTACACTCCATGTATAAATCTATAATAATGTATAATTTTTAATATTTTTTTCTAATATTTCCATAGCAGGATTGAACAAAACGCAATACAACACTCGTTAAGAAACTAATTTGCTCACTTATGTGCCCTTGACTACTGGGCTGACGCCTCGTGTTCAAAACTGGTACATGAGTGAGCTAAATTCTTAGTTTCTTCACTCGTATTGTAATATACTATTACGTAACGCAGTTGTGTAATAGTATATTACATCCGAGGTGGGATATGTTGCATTACAGCCGAAGGTTTATGTACATTACCGAGAGGCGAAGCCTCGAGGTGAGGTATATGCTAGAGGCTGTAATGAAACTACCACCGAGGTATGTACACTATTTTATTCACAATCATCCTCTTTTTAAATCAATAATTTCCCGAATAAATTAAAATAAATTTTGTTAATATTTTTGACAGCTCCATTAAATTTTGTTTAGCCTACTTTATTATAGGGATCTATAAAAATGTTGCTAGGCAACCCCTACATAAACATTTCCAACTCGTGAGGGAGACTGTCATTGATGTTAGAAATTACGTATTTCCCAACCTCTGAAAGGTTGGGAATCGACACATTACTACAATGATTGTGCAAAATTTTTTTACAAAAATCATTTCGTGCCAATTATGTAAAAAGTGACATTTCATAAAGCCATAAGCTTAGGTAAAATTCAACTTTTTAAAACGAAATTAGATAAGATTATATTAAAAACCCAATTTTATAATATGTTCTTTTCGCACATGTGAAAATTCAGAAAACGAGTCCTTGCGAGTTTTCTAAAAGACAATTGCGAAAAAAGTCGTATAAATTGAGACCTTTATACTATTTATGATATTGTATGGCTTTTGTATTGTAAAATATTTTTAAAAAAAATGCTGTATTAAACCAAATTGATATGGAGAAATTTGTAGTTGTAATATTCGCTTCACAGTTATTCAATTATTTGAAAGTTTATTTCAATTCTTATTTATGAACATAAGTAAATGTCATTTAGTACCAACCTTCTAAAACAAAAAAATGCGTGTCGAAATGAAAGCTCTTTTAATACACGATTGGGTTTCGCAACTACTTCATTATAAACGCAAAATATAAAAACGCATTTATTTTTAAAGAAAGCTAAATAACTCAAATTATAATTATTGTGGACCCCACTAAATGTTTAAATCGTAGAAATGGACTATAGTAGGTCGAGGAGAAATTAAATAAACGAAGAAAGAAATTGTGAAAAATTCATGGACCTCGCTGGGATTTGAACCCAGAGCCTTCCTATATCTAGTAGGACACTCAGTTGGTTAGAGCGTCCTACTAGATATAGGAAGGCCCTGGGTTCAAATCCCAGCGAGGTCCATGAATTTTTCACAATTTCTTTCTTCGTTTATTTAATTTCTCCTCGACCTATTATAGCCCATTTCTACGATTTAAAGCTAAATAACATTGTACCTTATTCTTCTCCTAAAACAAGAAAATTCTTCAATCTCACCTAACCCAAATGTTTCTGGCTCATTAGTTTGAATTAGTATTCAGTACTGACCTTCACCACAATAACTTCATCAACTCGGACACAATTCTTGGGAGAGTTGGGAACATTTTTACTCCCGGTATAATTTACTCCGCTTGTTGAGTGCTGTAAACTTATTGTGGTAACCGTTCATAGCGGTCCTGGGAACGATGTATCCCCTCTTCAAGTGGCTCCACTTGATAAAGCTGCGGACTTTATTTGTTTTCCTTCTTTTTTACGTCTACTTCAAGCTACGACATTGCAGTCCTGCAATCCACAGGGAGTGGGAACACAATTCTCGATTTAAACTAAAGTATGATAGCAGATTCACACGGCTACTTTGTTGATATACAGTATTTATAGGAATTTAAGATAAATCAAATTTGTAGAAATGAAAAAAATGTTTCAAATTTAAATTATAAATCAAATAAATAAATAAATATTTCATCACGGCATATTACCCATTGCTGGGTGTGCCAATCTACGTTATATAAATATGGTGAAAAACAAATGCAGTTGTGCGTAAAGTAAAATTTGCAATTTTCAACATATTTCAGAGAGCTATGGATCAACTAATAATAACATCTACTGTTTTATTGCACATTTAATTTCTGTAATAACAATTGTGAAGTAAAAAGAATGTATTGGTAATTTCTACAAACCAACAAATTTATATAAAAATCTTAAAATACTTACTGATTAGTAAGTCGTACAGCTAAATAGTTTTAAAATATATTCTCAATTATAAAGTTATAACGAAGTAAACATTATAGCATGTGACAGCGTGGATTTGATTCTATTGCGCAGAAATATGCTCAGAATCCCGCCTAAAATTCCACAGTTCTCCGCCCACAAACTATACATTTTCCATTTCCATTCGTGAGAAAGACGGTAGAAGTGGAACTCTCATGAAAAATATTGTTACAGTGTCACTGGTCTTTCATAGGCGAAGTCACAAACTGATCGCAAATTTTGAAAAAAATCGTATCTTGCTTAATATAAGGAAGTTTCATGTCTGTTTCTCATTAATGATCATATATTTATACAAATATTCATGAAAAATGTAGGAGGGAATACAATGTTAATTTTTTTATTTTGCTGTAGTTATAATTTTAGATATTCCCATTTGGTCCAACAGGTCGCCGCTGACTATTTATATGCACATCGACAATAAACAACTGGGATTTTCACGTTACAGAAAAAAAATCTGAACACCTCCTGCCGGTTCCATATATTTTATGAATTCTTTCTTGTCTGCAGCATACGATACTGTTTGGAGACATTTACTCTGCTGCAGAGCTGGGACCAGTGCTCAAAAAAAGTATTTAAGTACTAAATACTAAATACTTACAAGAAAAATATTTGAAATACTAATCAAGTACTTTTTTCACGTACTTACAGTACAAGTACTAAGTACATTTTTTTATTAAATCAATTAGAATATGAAAAAATACTGAATTTAAGTATATCATTCACATCCAATAAGACAGAAAAAGTAGTACTAATTTTAAAGGCATAATATACCTATTAAAAAAACTATATATTGTGGAAGAAGTGCTAGTATATGAAGCTACGCAGGGTTTACTCATATAAAGTGGTTTAAATATTTTGGTTTCACATTTCACAATGAAGAAAAAACAACATGGGCGTAGTGTTTAAATGTTTAAAATAAACTCCATAATAAATTTCATTTTAGGCATCACTATTAAAAATCAAACTTCGCATATTGCGATCAATATGTTTAACTACTACATTACACATTGGGACAGAAAAAATCTTTATTTATATAGTTCTATAAAATTGATGAGCAAGTAGAAATACTCTTTAATAAACAAGCTGTACAAAATGTTCACATAGTGCATGACATCTTCATTTACCTATTTACCTTTATTTGCGTAGTCGACCATAATTCGATAAACTGTAGATATCAAAAACTTTATTACCGATACTTGTTCAAGTACAAAATACACAGCAATGTTCTGGAACATATGTAAAGTATTTAATATTTAGAGTATTTGAGTTACTTTAAGTACTTTTGGATACTTAAAGTACAAAAAAGTATTTTAAGTACTTTTTATGAGAAAAAAGTATTTTAAGTACAATACTAAATACTAATTTTGAAAAGTATTTAAAGTAAAGTATTGTAACTATTAAAAGTATTGAAAGTAATACTTCCAGTGTTTTTACTTTAAGTAGTTCCCAGCTCTGCCAGATTCCTAGTTAGTAAACAACTAAAGGGAGCAGTAATGGAGTTCAAAGTAATTTCGGACAGAATGTGCTATTTAAGAATTAGACTGAAATACAAAATGTAAGAATCCTAAATATACACGCACCATCAGAAGATAGGAGTCTAGAAGAGAAAACAGAATACTATGAAATGATAGTGAAATACAGCCAAGAAATGTCCAAATCCGACATTAAAGTAGCAATGAGGGATGCAAACGCAAAAATTGGCAAAGAGGAACGGTACCAACATGTAATCGGAAAAGAAAGTAAGCATGAAAAAACGAACGAAAATGGTGAAATAGAAATTGAATTTGCGTCCAAAAATGGAATGATTATAAAAAGTACATGCTTTACACATAAAAATATCCATAAAGCGACATGAATATCCCCATACGGAAAGACAACAAACCAGATAGACTATATATTGATTGATACACTAATAACTGACATAAGAAGCTACATAGGAGCGGAGGCGAACTCAGACCATTTCCTTGTAAAATTATAAATAAAAAGAGGAAACCAAAAATAAACAGAATGAGAAGAATCCAACAAGGATACAATTTAGAAAAACTACGGGGCCAAAAGAGAGAAGTATCGCGAGAAATAAATGGTTCGACGAAGAGTGTTTACTAGCCATAAATGAAGGAAGGAAAGTAAAAATAAAGTACATGGCGACAAGATCTGAAACCGACAAAATAAATTACAACAAACAAAAGAAATTTATAAAAAGCTATGCAGATCCAAAAAAAGACAACAATTAAAAGAATAGGTACTAGCTATAAAAGATAGCTACCATCAGAAAGAAATAAGAAACTTCTATCAAAAAATCAAAAAATAAAGATGAAGGATCAGCCAAAAACATTTTGTTGCCGAGATAATGAAGAAAACCTAATAGGTGACGAAGAAACCAAAATGAAAAGATGGAAAGAATATTTCAAAGAGCTACTCAACAGCAAAAACAGAACAGGAAGTACAGAACCCTTTATAGATGAAGTGGAAGAAGAAAACATATACAAAACAAAACAAGAGGAAATTATAAATAAAATGAAAAATATAAAAAGTCCCGGAGACAATGCAATAGCAATAGAATTAATTAAACACGGAGGAGAAACACGGAAAGATGAAATATTTGATCTTATAATAACATTCTGGAAGAAATAAAGTATACCAAAGATATGGAGAGGAGCCGTACTCTGCCCAATCCTCAAGAAAGGAGACAAAACAAGGTGCGAGAATTATCATGGAATCGCCCTGTTGGACGTAGTTTATAAAATATTAGCGACCTGGATAAACCTCCAGCTCAAGGAAAGGTTGGAAACCATAGTTGGAGAGTACCAGGCGGGTTTCAGACAAAATCGATCTACAATAGATCAAATTTTCTCCTGAAGGAACTGCAAGGCACGCATCATAAAAATGGATTAGAACTATATATGTTTTTTATCGACTTCAAACAAGCGTACGATACCATAACCCGAAAGGAATTATTAATAGCTCTGAATGAACCACAAATTCCAAAAAATATAGTAATAAGAACTATACTCCATAGTACCCGAAGCAGAGTCGGAATACATAATCAGAATACGGATTTATTTGAAATCAAAGCTGCTTTAAGACAAGGAGATCCTATGTCCGCAACATTATTCAATTTAGCCGTAGAAGTAATAATGAGAAGAAGTGGGTTAAACAGATCTACACTGATAAGAATAAGAGATACCAATGCCTTCCGTTTGCAGATGATGTCACGATCATCACCAAAATGAAAAAGCAACAACGAAAAAACTAATACATGAAGCCTTACGTTTAGGGCAGAGTGTGAGCAAAGAAAAAACGAAGTATATGTGGATGACGCAAAAAAAAGAACATGAAAAGTGAATTGAAAGTAACCGACGGACATGGAGAAGACTACAGTTTTGAAGAAGTAAATACATACCTAGGAACGAAAATCACATCCAAAAGCGAAATGAATGAAGAAATAATAGAACGGCTTATAAAAGCAAACAGAACTATGGGTATGATGAATAAATTACTAGCGAATAAGGATGTATCGAAAAACACACAAAAAACACATATATAAGACAATCATAAGATCTACAGTGCAATACGGCGGTGAAACATGGACCTTGACTAAGGTGGACGAACAAACCTTGCTCGTGTGGTAGCAAAAAATGTTAAGACGAGTATATGGAGGGATTAAAGAGGAAGACCACTGGAGAAGAAGAACAAACCAAGAGGCGGAAGAAACTTTCAGCGAACCCAATATTTTAACCCAAATAAAAATGAGAAAAATAAGATGGCTGAGGCACGTCGAAAGAATATCAGAAGGAAGAACAACAAAGGCTGTACTTCACAGAGGACAAGGGGGTAAAAAGAAGAAAGGCAGACCAAAAATAAGATGGATGGAACTAGTTGAAAGTGATCTGATCGCAATTGCACAGAAGAATTGTAAAGCTAAACTACACAATAGAGATGCATGGAGAAGAATAGTTATCCAAGCCCAGGGCCAGTGTGTTAATTAAAAACCTGACCATAGGCGTTTAACATGGGAAATCAGTTTTTCCTGCGCAAAAGTTTCCAAATTATTTTAGACAAAAACACTTCAAATAAATGTTGTAGAGAATTATTAGAAATTGAGAAAAATGTTTCAAATAAAATTGTATTGGTTTTTTTATACTCCGTTTACTGACATAAAATTTTGTTCGATCACTATCTATGTCAGTTTTTCTTCGATGTTTCGTTACTCTCGGATACAGTTGAGATCAGACCTATGTGGTTTTTTTTATTTTATTCATTTTGGTCAATATCATATACCCTTTAAAAAAATTAACCTTTTTTAACTGTCTGAAAAGACTATGGCCCATATAAAAGTTTTATTATTTTAAATATACTATTTTACAGCAGATGTAGATATTTTTTATAAAGTCAGGTTTACAAGATACGACTATCAACTTATATTTTTAAATAGCAACCTGTAATTACGAGGGTCATTCAATAAGTAAAGAGACAAATTCTATAATTTTAAAACTATTCAATAAATGTGTACAATTTTTTCAGGGGTGTTAGTTGGCAACCTTGGGATATGCTCTGATCAGTTGTTTCATCATTTTATGTCAACATAACCTCAAAATTTTCAGTTCACCATGGCAAGTCCACTAGAAGATTGCACCTTAGAAGAGCAGCGCTCAGTCATTAGATTTTTAGTCGCAGAAGATGTAAAAACAAGTGAATTTTTTTCTAGAATGTTAATACAGTACGGTGAAAGTTGTATGAACCGTGCGAATTTTTACAAGTGGGTTGATCGGTTTAAAAGTGGCCGAACAAGTGTAGGTGATAAACCCCGATGTGAACGTCCAGTGGAAGTTTCTGGTCCCTTGTTGGAATCGAGGATTGACGGACTTATTCGTGATAACAGAAGAATTACTGTGACTAATGATAGCTGAGGAAGTTCAAGTAAGAGTTGGAACTGTTCACAATGTCATTCAGAACAATTTAAAGTACAGAAAAACGAGTCATTCTTCAGCACGATAACGCCCGCCCTCATACAGCCCAGCTGACCCGTGATAAGCTTCAAGAATTGGGTTGGGAGGTCTTACCTCATCCTGCCTACAGTCCCGACCTCGTCCCATCTGATTTTTACCTGTTTGGACCACTCAAAGACGCCCTACGTGGAAAAAGATTTGCTAACAATGAGGGAGTTAAGGAAGCTGTGCAAAAGTGGCTTCGGGGTAAATCGAAAGAATTCTTCGCCAAGGGAATTAGGAAGCTGCAAGAAAGATGGGACAAGTGCATAACTGTGGGGGGTGATTATGTTGAAAAATAGCCTTAATTTTGAAAGATTGAAATAAACCGTTTTTGAGCTATAGCCATTTGTCTCTTTACTTATTGAATGACCCTCGTATTTTACTAAAATATAAACCGTCATTTTTTTGTCTTTTTCACAATATATTAGTTTTTACCCCTCGCTAAGAGAGGTATTGGATGAAAAATATATGTACAGATGTATCATTTTTGATGTTTTTTTTGTATCTCGGAAAGTATTAACGGTAGAGCAAAACCGTTTGTACATACCACAGTCAACTTTTTAAGAGAAGTTTAATAGTCATCATAGACATTTTCTATCTTCTTTTGTTTTTGAGCTACAGGCAAAAACTCTTTTTTTGCTAATTTAGAAAATATCATATCTTATTTATTATGATAGAGAAAAATTGTTCAGACAAATTTTGTACCAGTTTTTGCGTAGAATAAAATTTATTTATTTAGAATTTTTGATATTTTTATAGTTCTGGAGATATAACAAAAACTTATATTTTTATCTCTCGCTAAGAGAGGTATTGGATTCATGCTAAAAATCGCATATCCAGATTTTATTGAATAAGCACGATTTAAGGTCCATAGAATCCGATTTTAACATTTTTACAATGATGTCTGTGTGTGTGGATGTGTGTGTGTGAGGTTGTTGGAGACACGATTTCTCAAATTCTATAAAGACTAAAGACCTTTTTGACTACGGATTCCTCAATCTAACATTAATGGGAAGAGTTGAATAGGTTTTAGTACCAATTGGAAAACCGGAAGTAGTAGTATCTTAAAAAAAAAATCTAAATATTATTTTTTTGAATTTTTTTATGATTAGCATTAAAGAACATGAAATTCTCTATTCGATACATTTTAAATTTTTATTATATCTCCTATAGGTTTGGAGATACATTAAATAATAATATGAAATAATCTGTTGTAATAAATTTCAGAGCCTAAACAACTCTATAGTAACCATCAGATGACAGATAAATGCCATTGTCAAAAACCAACAGTAATTCATAAACCAGTTTGGCAGCTCAATTCTAAAACTTGAACTTAAGTCTATTTTAACTGAACACATGACAGTGGATAAGAACCGATTCAGAATTTGTCATAGTACGAATATGGTTTTATTAGCTGAAAATAAATCTTAGATATTTTTTGTCTTTTTCACAATATATTAGTTTTTACCCCTCGCTAAGAGAGGTATTGGATGAAAAATATATGTACAGATGTATCATTTTTGATGTTTTTTTTGTATGTCGGAAAGTATTAACGATAGAGCAAAATCTTAAAATAGATATTTTTTTTGGCAACATAACAGTGAAACGTCAAAATTAACTGACATTATTAAAGAATTTTTCTGAGATATTGGTAAGTTTACTATTTCTTGTGGTATAACAATAATAACAATTAAATATTTAAAATTATAGCTATACAGGCTGTTAATAAAAAAACTTTACACACTTTAGCAGGTGATAGTAGAGATGAAAACAAGAAAAAAATTCTAATACACTTAGGTCCAATACTCATTGGTTTTTAGAAAATTTATGTATGGAATTTGTACATAATACACAGGATTGACGGAAGGTATTGTGCTGGCCACATCAGATTTAACAACTAAGGACTCTAGGTGTTTACGATCAAGTGCGTGAGTCTCTTCGACGACGGCTGCAACTTTGTTTACAATTGATCGTAAACACCTAGAGTCCTTAGTTGTTAAATCTGATGTGGCCAGCACAATACCTTCCGTCAATCCTGTGTATTATGTACAAATTCCATACATAAATTTTCTAAAAACCAATGAGTATTGGACCTAAGTGTATTCGAATTTTTTTCTTGTTTTCATCTCTACTATCACCTGCTAAAGTGTGTAAAGTTTTTTTATTAACACCCATCAGAAATCCCGTCAAGAAATTGGAAGATATTCGAACATTTAGAAGTATAGGAGAAAACTTCCCCAAAAAATAAATTTTAAATTATAAAAATAATCTAAACATAAAGAAAAGACATGAGAAACTATGTGAATTTAGAAAATCTTGAAATTTTTGATGAAAAATTCTGTGACATTTGACATCTATGTACATAATTACTAATTGTCATTTTGACAGAATTCCCATATCTGCTTGTCAAGGCCAACAAAGTCACATGACTGCTCGCGCCCTATTCTTATGTAAGCAAAAACGGAAGTGGCGAGAGGTATTGTGCTGGCCACAACAGATTTTTTTAAATGGGATCCTATGTTGCTTATTTTATAAGCTTTTCAATGATATATAACAAGTCTACTTTCTTTTCATAACTCGTGAAATAATATAACTTTTTGTCTTTATGTGAATAAAATTTATGTTTTTTACCATTTAAAAGTTAGCTATGAAATAAGAAAAATGAACAAAGGATGTGTGAAATACGCAAACAACAAATGTAATGTAAAAAAACATTTTTATTGTCATTGTTATTTGAACTGTAACTGTGTTTCTTAACATTATTATAATCATGGCAAAATATTCTATTCAAGAAAAATACGATATAACTACTTACATGGAGTGTGACAAAAATTTAGAAGATGCGAGGGATTTGTATTATAAATTCATGGAAAGACGACAACCACATCCAACAATTTTTGAGAGGTTGGACAGAAATTTACAACTTTATGGGTCCTTAACAAAACCTACACCAAAATCATATAAGAAGGCAAATGAAGAAAATGATACTATAAAAAATGTTCTGGCGCTAGTAAATACAAATCCTAAAGTATCATTCCGGGAAATTGAAAAAGAAATTGGAATACCAAAATGTCGTGTTTCACGCATATTAAAAAATGTGTTGTGGCCAGCCCAACCTTCCATCAATCCTATATATTATATATAAATTCCATACATAAATTTTCTAGCAAAGGATTCTAAATTTCCAGTAAAATTATTTCATAAAAAAACTATGCAAATTGCACTTGATACTGACACTTCTTCTTTTTCTTCTTCAGCTTTTCTCATTCGCTAGGGGTCGCTTTTTTATTTTCTTCTTTCTCTCATTTCTGTTTTACGTGTCTTCTCATTCAGTTCCTTTTCTCAAAAGTCTTCCGCAATACAGTTCTTCCATCTTACCTTTGGTCTTGCTCTGTTTCTTCAACCTTCTATTACTAAGCTATACATTCTTTTCCCAATATATTCTTCATTTCTCTTCATGACATTTTCAAACCAATGTAATCATCTCTCTTGTATCTTTCTAGAAACTTCAACATCCTCATCTCTGCCACATTTATTTACTTTTTATTTATGCTGACATCTGTCAATTTGAATTATCTGAATATATTATCAATTTTCATGGTTAGTATAGCTGGTTGATTTACAGAATTTAATTTCTTTATAATTCTTTAACTTTATATCAATTGAATATGAAGTATAGAATGCAATAAAATCGTATAGAGAATAATATATTCTTCAAGTTATAATAACGTTAAATGTCAATAAATCATATTTAACTGTTAAATCTTCAAATGAGGCTACTTCCGGTTCACCAATTATAACTAAAATCTAACCACTTGTTCTCTTGGATGTAAACTTGAGGAATACGAAAAAAAAATATAATTTTTGAAATCGTGATATTGAAGTTATGCGATCCGAAACTTTCGTCACACACATACAGACACACGCATACATACATACAGACATTATCATAAAAATGGTAAAATCGTATTATAGGGATCTTAAAACATGCTTATTCACTAAAAACTCATCATTGAATTTTTTGACCAAATACAATACCTTCCTTACCTAAAGGTGACGGAAGATAAAAATAATAATTATAAAGCATATAAAATTATAATAACCCACAATTTACGTCCCGGTGATATGGAAATGCATATGGAGTTTGTTTTATAAACAAGTGTGAAGAAAATGAAAATTTCCACTTAAACATAATGGCTGGTACCACAAGCCTGGTTTTAACTAAAACGTTGTTTTAAGAAATGTCAAATTCAAATATTTAATCTCAGCCTTACGTTTAAAGAGCGATTTTTTTTTAAATTTTTGTTTGAATATAAACTATGTTCTGCTTTAAAATCATATTTTGATAAATTTAATATTATTTATTATTAGTATTAAATAATGAAATTTCACATTTCTTAAAACATCGTTTTAGTTAAAACAAGGCTTGTGGTACCAGCCAATGTGGTCAGAGGAAGTTCCCATTACTAGCGTCGGAATATTTAATAGAAATCATGAGCATTTTTGATCTAACACAAATAATCACCAAACTTTTACTTAGGAAAAGCAAGAAGATATGGCTTTAATATATGGTGTGGTTTAATAGATAATATATTGTACGGCCATATTTTTATAATGAAAACTTAAATTCTCCTAAGTATTTAGATATTTTACAACAGAATTTGAAAAAAAACTTAGACGAAATTCCATTACAACGTTCCCTTCAAATCTTATTATTTAAATAATTTAGTAGGAAATAATTGGTTTTGAACCCATGTACCTACACACTAGCCTCCAAGATCTCCTGATTTGTCACCACTAGTTTTTTACATCTTGCTCAGAGAGGTATTGGATTCATGTAAAAATGACATATCCAGATTTTAATGATTAAGCACGTTTTAAGGTCCGTACAATCCGATTTTAATATTTTTACGATGCTGTCTGTGTGTGTGTGTGTGCGTGTGAATGTGTGTATGTGTGTGATTCGGTTGGAAGGACGATTTCTCAAAAACTATAATACTTAATATTTGTTTAATCGGACATTACTGGGAAGAGCTTTGGTAATATCTGGACAATCGGAAGTAGCAGATTCTTACAACATATCTTCTAAATATTATTTTTTGAAAAAAATATAAGTTTGTGTTATATCTCGAGAACTATAAAATTTTCAAAAATTCTATTTATGCCATTTTATTCTACGCAAAAAAGTTGACTATGGAATGTACAAACGGTTTTGCTCTATCGTTAATATTTTCCGAGATATCTTAAAAAAAACTCCGAAAATGACACACCTGTACATAGTATTAACACAGACGCGTGCACGTACGCACGAACACAAACACACTCTAATAGGGCTATTCTGTAAGTATCGTTATGACATAACGAATCGTTAAAACGTTATATCGTTATTGTAATAACGAAAATCGTTTAATTGGCTTATTCTGTAAACGATCGTTATGACATTATATGCATTGTTAAATCGTTATTATAACGATAATTGTTAAAGTGGTATTCTGTAAACAATAATTTAATTCTACATAACGAAAAAAGATAACGATGTCGTTATTTTTATTCGTGTCAAAATAAAATTGCTATTATGTTGAATAGTGATTTCAAAAACCCGTCATATTATAGTTTTTTACACGGTAATATAAAAATAATTTAATAAATTTTTATTCCTAGCGCCTAACGCAAGCTTCCCAATTTGTCTACAGATGGTAGTAGTTGCTCTGAGCATAGCCCACAAGTAGAAGAGTCTGAAAGCTGAGAGATTAACAGGTGACTCCCACCAGAACTGATCGAACCTAGAAGTCTTAGATATTCCATTTAAAATTAAATTGGATTTTAGGAAATAAAGTTCTTAACTTGATTCCAAGGTTATTATTTTTTAAAATGAGGTATGTATGTATGTATGTATTTGTTTCGGGATTTTCAACCCTTACAGGTTATATCCCTAGGATGGTCTCACACACAACATCTATTTTTATTAAATTTTTACAATTGCCACGAAGTTTCTTACGTAGATGTCATGTGTGTTGCCCACCCGCGCAAGCCCTTGTTACAACCACCAGCCGGTGCTGGATAGCTTAGTGATTGCCAAGTTAATTGTATCCCAACTTGGAAAGGTAACGGGAGTAGATACCGATCAAGATCAGTCGAGAAAAATTTGACCTGTCCCGGATTCGAACCTACGACCTCAGAGTCCAGAGGCTAGCACTCTACGACTGTGCTATCCCGCCGTCTTTAAAAATGAGGTACAGAATACGAATACAAAGATAACGGTTATCGTTAAGTAGATATAACGATTTCGTTATGATAACGATTCGTTAAGCGAATATTTTACAGAATAGGTCTTTTAATGTGTTTTTATCAGTTTTTTACAGATTTGTAGATCTATAAAACTTAAAGTTTTGAACAGAATACGGCCATAAGATTGCTTTACGAATATAATGGATATTACATTAACATCAGTCAATTGTATTTAAATGTCTTAACTGTTGCTGCTTAGGTTGCAAATTGTTGTATGTCCACCCTTATTCATTAAAAACAGATTTGAAAACTTACTTTCACAGACACGCTGACAAAAACACAGAGAACCTTATGAAAATATTACATTTTAATTTAAGATCATTAAAACATGTTTTTGTAATACAATCTCGATATAGGATTTATAATAGGATCCTTATAACTCAGAGTACTTTAAAGAAATAATTTCTTTTCCAGGATATTGTTGTCAGTTGAAACGAGATATTTAACTTGGACAAAATGATTAATTTTTGTGCCCTATATATCAACGGGTGCATATTAACTTATGAAGTCATGTTGAAACCACCCTATCCTTGCAATTCCCCCTGTGTATTTTTGCACAGTATCATCATTCCATTCCATCAGTCGTCAGTGTACAATTACTACATATCACGTCGTATCAACCCCTCCCTACTTGCTTTTCCGTCACAACACAATGAATGACAAACACGAAACAACGTGATGTAGTATCAGCGCCGGACATTTCACGTTTCTGACAGTTCCTGCAGCCCAGCAGGATTAGCAGGAATTTAAACAGGTCGTTGTGAACCAGTAATGGACCTAACAATCAGAATGTAGCTTCATAATATGGGGCGTACGAATGTTTTGTGTAATTTTCCGATGAAGATTAAGGCAAGTTCTATTGACCTTTTGCAGAAGTTTAAAGTTACTTGTTGGTAGCTTGATTAATTCGGGATTATTACGATATTATGGTTCCATTTGCTTTTCTGATTAAAGCATAATCACAATTTTAATATTTGTACAGAATACAAGTTTTGTATTCATATCCCATACACCACGTTTCAATTAAACTCTACGTTCGTAAAAATATTAACAAAGAATTTGTCTAAAGAATATAAAACTGTGTAGAAATTTTAAATTATAATAATTATGAAATAAACCGTTTCTACTTGGGTCTTCTCCTGATGAAGACCCATGTGGAGTCAAAACGGTCGAGACTGAAATTATTAAATTGGCTGAATTCCAGAAAAAATGTTTCATTTCATCAACTACCCAGCCAAGAAACAAACCTTATCCCACTGTAATAATTAGGCATGGTACGAGTATAAGTGACAAAAGACATACTTTACCCAGAAGCGAAAAATATCGATATACTAATATTTAATTTTTTCTGTTTCATCAACCTATTCTTCCAAAAAAGTCTCTTAGTTGTAATTTGCTGTATTCTTTTTACCTGAGTGCTCACTTGTGAATTTACTGAGAAAATTGGAAGTGACCAGAAAAAAGTGAGTGACTACTTCATAAATTAAACAACTTATAAAGTAGGCCGTGTGCCTGAGTGTCGGGTCGCGAATCTGGGGACCCAGGTTCGATCCCGACCGACGCCAAAAAAATTACATTGCATTTTAATGGCACAAAATTGACCCCTGTGGAGCACTCTCCACGCCAGCAATGAGTGCCCGTGAGGTGACGCCTGGTAAGCGCCCGCACGGTGCAAATATTCCATCATTACTGATATCTGTGTACGAAGCAGATTGGCACACCCAGCAATGGGTAATATGCCGTGATGAAATATTTATTTATTTATAAAGTGAGTAAATTTTTATATGGATCAAGTACATATTACCAATATACTTAAATATGAAAGTGACATTTTATTTTTAAGTAAATCGTTCTTATAAAATACTTTCATGTGCCTTAGTTGCGATCTAATTTGACATGATTAAATCATATTATTTCTTTTATAATTATTTATTAACCCTACTGCGACTGGGCCTCAGGACCAATTTTAAATTTCATTTATCTATTAAAGGTTAACTATAACTTTTATGGAAGAATGGAAAATAAACGGACATGCAGTAATATATAAATTCTTTATTTCATGGCCGACGTTTCGAATGTGGTACAGTCTTCTTCTTCAGGGCTCTAAAATGTATTCTTGGAGTGAGTATAAACATAAAGATTATAAGCATATTACAAAGTACAATTATTAACATAAAAGCAAAATTAATAAAAAAAAATATTTTCTTACAAAAATGGTCAATTATAAAAAGGAGAGAACACATCAACAATTTGGAGATTAATAGGTGTAATTTTCATTAATATATTGCATATATTGTCAATTTTTACAATCCCGCTACCCTTGGTAAGAGCGGTATAGGGATCGTGCTAAAAATCGTATATGGAGATTTTGGTTAATGACCACATTGTAGGGTCCCTAAAATCCAATTTTAACATTTCCCAATGATGTCTGTGTGTATGTGTGTGTGTATGTGCATGTGTATGTGTGTGTATGTGTGTGTATGTGTGTGTGTGTGTGCGTGCGTGTGCGTGTGGATTCTCTTTACACTCTAACTCAAATTCTATCGCTCAGAAAATTTTGAAACCTTGTGTTTCTACCTTACTCTTGCATGGAAAGATGCTATTAGATTTTGGAGTAAATCAGATAACCGAAAATGGCACTTTACTGGAAGCTCAAATATGTTATTTTTTCGAGATTTATGTTATATAAATATTAAATATTATTAAATTTTCTACAGTTTCTATATATTTTATGGATAAATTTGTAAAACTATTTATAATTTTAATCACGGAGCCTACGCTTTAATCACATCTCCATGGTTACACAGTTTAGAGCTAAATCATGTAACTTACAGATATATCACTGTCAACAAATTAAGCATTTCAAATAATAATAGAAACGTTTTAAAAATAAAATAGTAAATAGAACAATAATTATATGGAGAGGAACTTAATACAGTTTCCAGCATAAGTAAATATGTAGGAATATAGGTAAGATAATAAAAATATATAATATAACATCACGGCATATTACCTATTGCTGGGTGAGCCAATCTGATTTGTACACGGATGTCGATAATAATGATGATATATTTGTATCGTGCGTGCGTTTACCAGGCGTCACTTCACGCAAATCTGGCGAACGGGTTCGATTCCGACCGACGCCAAATATTTTATAATTTTAAATGGCACAAAATTGACTCATGTGGTGCACTCTCCACACCAGCAATAAATGTAGGTAAGTATATAAATGAATAAAATAAATATATCAAAACGGCATATTACCCATTACTGGCTCTGCCAATCTGTTTTGTACACAGATTTCGGTAACGATGATGACAAATTTGTACCGTGCGGGCGTTTACCAGGTGTCACTTCACGAGCACTTATTGCTGGCGTGGAGAGTGCATGACAGTCGGGATCGAACCCAAAATTTAAATTTAATTTAATTTTAAGTATTTACATAAATAAAAATTAAATTAAACGGGAGGTGTTGTATATTTTTAAAAAAATATTTTTAGTTGGAACGCATAAAATTCAAAAAGATATAATTTCCTTAACTTTCAAAATTTTGAAAAATAAAAATAGCATGTACGATTATTTTCCATTCTGAACCCGTCGATCATCTGTTCAACCATTATCATCAACCCAGAACAGTTTCATACCAAGTACCCCCAACCCACATAGCATTATGGATAATATCATCCACTAGGTATTTTTGGCTTTTGAAGCACAAATAAAATATCATGTGAAAAAATCTCTTCATCAACAACAAACTGAACAACTTAAAAATCAAAGATTTTTTTTATTAACTTGTACAACACAAAATTTAATTTCGACACATATCATAAACATAAAATGCTTATATAATTCGTTAATTGATTACAATCCATACAAAAATCAAATAACAAAAATCTTGCACAAATTTCAAAAACAAATTCTTACAATGGAAATTAAAATCACATGTTGGAAGATTGAAAAAAGTATTGAAGAATACTACCATATTAATAATCACTAGGACCTAAATGTAGCATACCTCAAAAAAAAAAGATATTCCAATATTTGACCTCATAGCTGATATGGAATTTGCATTGTCGAACACACGATACCTTGACACCAAAAATAGTTTCAGAGCAGAATTAACAAATATTTTGACCAATCATCTAAATCAACAGAATCCACAACTCAAAACAGACAACACAACCAAAAAACTATATAAAAACAACCCAAATACATTAATACTCAAAACAGATAAAACAAAGAAGACAGTAGCCATTAATAAACAAATTTACTGACAAATGATGACCCACATGTTATATGATAGTAATACCTACCAACCATTAGACGCAGATGTTACTAAAAAAATGACAGAACAAAAATAATTTAATAGTTAAAAAAATCGGGTGTGACCAGCACATTATCTTTCGTCAGTTCTATGTATTTTGTACAAATTCCATACACAAAGTTTTTTGCAAATGATTCCATGTTTCCAAGAAAATTATAACACAAACATACGACGAGCCCAAACTCATATTAGTTGAGCCGGCTAATATTTTCAAACAAACAAATAATAAAACCTACGTAAACGGTGAGAAATTTCGACAAATATCTTTCGACTAGTTCAAGCTTATCAAAACTGAATATGTTATTCAAGTATTCCGCCATTTAATATACGAAATTAAAAATACAATCAGTGAAGACCAACAATTAAATTAAATATATATTATACCATGTAAATATTGTAACAAACAATACACAGGGCAAACAAAGAAATATAAATATGTGCTCTAGTAGACCTTGTGAAAAACAATCAACATTAATTTGATATTATACAAACGAAGATTATTAAAAAATAATCCAACTTACGCAAAAGACTCACCTTAGAAATGTTATACATTAAAACTGACAATAATAATATTAATTACAAGACTGATAATTTAAGTATAATTTACCACAATTTTATTACTCATAACATAAATAATACATAAAAACTTGTTTCACACTTTAGTTTTGCAACATTTTATTCGTTTATTTAAGTATTCTTAAAAACCTTTTCGTATTGGATAATGTTAATTAATCCTTTTACCTTACTTTACTTGCTTGTCCTAGTATTAAAATTTTCTTGCAGCGTTATATCACATTTTTTTTTTTAATTTCAAAAGTTAAGGAAATTACATTTTTTGGAGTTTTCTGCGTTCCAGCTAAAAATATTTTTTTAAATATTTGCATAATATATACACTACATTAATGAAAATTACACGTTTTAATCTCCAAAGTGTTGATGAGGGTTCTCTATGTTAAACTTTTTTATAATTGACCATTCCTGTCAGTAAAAAAAAAAATATAAATTTTTCTTACGTTTTATATTAATTATTGTACTTTGTAAATTGTTTGTAATCGTCATGTTTGTACTGATTGGAAGAATACCTTATAGAGGCCTGAAGAAGACTGTTTTACACTCAAAACGTCGGCCAGGATATAAATAATTTATATAATACTGCATGTCCGTTTATTTTCCATTCTTCCATTCTGAAACCACTTTTTTAAAAATATGTTACTCATTTTGGCGTTACATAAAAATAGTGTCACACTATTGAGTGTTTGAAGATACAGATTGGTGTGTAGGCCCTTATATTGTAGGTTTTGTATGTTTGCAATTACAATGTCTCATATTTGTTTTTATATTTTTTTTTTTGTAATTTTAAGCCGCATGTAGTAACGCACTATCATTACTTGTTATTTCTCAGTGTCTATGATACTTTCGTATCTGTAGTACCGTTGTTCGTTTAACTCGTTATTGAATGAGGATAAAGGAGTTTCGCATTTCGAATTTGCGAGAACAGAATGTCTTCAGGTAAGGAAGGTATTGTCTTTGGTCAAGAAATTCGTGGTGAGTTTTCAATGAATAAGCACGTTTTAGGATCCCTATAATACGATTTTACTATTTTTACGATAATGTCTGTATGTATGTTTTTCAGGGCTGTAAACCGCTGCTAAAATAGGTTCGGTTTTGGTTCGCGGTTCGGAGTAGTTTACCGGTTCGGTTTTTGTTCTGGTTTAATGAAATTTAATTCTGGAACGGTTCGTGTACCGGTTCATAAGATCGGTTCGGTTTGGTTCATCTTATTTCATAAATATATTTTCATTTTCCTCTTACCAACCATGATAACAGCAGTTTTAAACATGTGTATTTTTTTGTCGATTTAAATAAGTAAACACTTATTATTCAGCCTTTTATTTATAAAAAAATGTATGTAATTGAACAAAAAGTACAACAGTTAAAAAATAAACTTGTAAAACATATTAATTATTCGTTGTAATGTTTAATTAAAATTAAACAAATTAAATGAAAAATATATATAATTTTTATTGTTTATTAAATATCTCGAAATATCGGATTAACATAATCTTTTCAAGAATCGAACTTGTTAATGTGGCTCGTTGAGGAAACATTATGAATTTTAACCCGCTAAACAGCCTTTCCACGCTTACTTGAGTTGCTGGAGTGGCTAGTCCATATGTGGTTCAGTTCATTTAACCGGTTCAAAATAATCGGTTTGGTTCGAGCTAGTGGTTCATATAAAATGTCCGGTTCGTTCCGGTTTCGGTTCAAGTTCCGGTTCGGTTCGAAGCCCTGATGTTTTTGCATGCGTGTGTGTGTGTGCGTGCATGTATTCTTCTTCCTTACATCCATATGCAGACTTGATTAGATTTTGGTTATAATTGGTCAACCAGAAGTACATTAATTTAAAGGTTTTCTTGAAAAAAAGCTGATTAATATCATTTTTCACATTTAATGATATTATAAATATTAAAGAATATTTTATTCTCCATACGATTTGAGTGTATTATTTTCTCCATATTCAATATATTCAGAGATAAAAAATTATAAAGAATTTAATTTTCATAAATATTACAATTTTTGCTGCGTCACTATGAAAACAGTTTCAATAATTAAATATTACTAATTGATAGATGGCAGTGTCCAGTACAATTTACATAATATGTCTATGAAATAATTTTACTAAAATTACAAGAAACTTTTTGTGTGGAATTTATATAAAATACATAGAAATGAGGGAAGGTATTGTGCTGGCCACAACAGATTTTATTAATATTTATTTCACTGCATTTGGTAGCGACAAATTTCATCTAAAGCCTTACAAGATGTAACAATAGTAATTTTAAAGAAAGAACTCTTAAAACCAGTGGCAAACTTATGCAGTAATTTCTTGCAAGCATAGAATTAAAATTAAAGTTAAATTTCATAGGAAAATACTTACATAATCTATGTAACTGTCAATAATTAATTGCTCAGTTTCGCATACAACTGATCCCCCATCAAAAGTTAATCAGTATCAGGAAAGGATGACGTAAAATGCTCACTTCCTATACCACTGAGCAGCGTAAATAGAACTTGCACAATTTTCAATGTCACTATTTTGCTCGAGCAGAACTGAGCGCTTAGTTAAAAAGAATACAATTTTTATTTTATAAAAATAAATAATGTAATTTTTTTCACCTATAAATTCTGATTGTTTAAAACAAATAAACATAAACAATTTACTCGTCATTGGAAAACTAAAACTTTAATTTTCAATGATATAACTTTTCAATATTGCAAATTTTCAAATGCAAATCAAAACCCATGTATAGGATTATTTCGTATTTCACGATACAAATATGTCATCATCATTACCGAAATCAGTGAACAAAGCAGATTAGCACACCCAAAAATGGGTAATATTCCGCGATAGTATATTTATTTATTTATTTATTTAAATACATACCTGCATATTTACTAATGCTAGAAATTATGTATAATAAGTTACTTTCCATATAACTATTGTTCTATTTACAATTTTCGTTTTAACACGTTACTATTATTAATTTGAAATGATTATTTTTTTGACAGTGACACTTATCTGTCAGTTACATACATTTAAGCTGAACTGTGTAGCCATGGAGTTGTGTTTCAAGTATAAGCTCCGAGATATAATATTTATATTACTTTATAAATTTATCCATGAAATATATAGAAAAAGTATTCATGCAAATCTGAAGAAAATGGAATGATCTTTAATTTTTATAATAACAAATTGCGAAAAAATAACATTTAAAGGTATTTTTTGCAGAAAAACTATTTTGAGCTTTAAGTAAAGCGCCATTTTCGGTTATCCGACTGACAACAAAATCTGATGGCTTCTTTTCATATTAGAATAAGGTATAAATACATGGTTTCAAAAGTTTCTGAATGATAGTATTTGAGTTAGAGCGTAAAGAGGATTCACACACACACACACACACATACATACAAACATACACACAGACATCATCGTGAAAAGGTTAAAATCGGATTGTACGAACCTTAAAACGTGGTCATTTACCAAAATCTCGATATGCAATTTTTAGCATGATCCCTATAGCTCCCATACCGAGGGTAGCGGGAGGTAAAAGTAGGTAAAACGTAAACTTCCTTTATTTAATATACCACATAAATAAATCCAAATCATTCTCATCATATTAAATTGAAAATAAGTTCTATACTTTTATTATTTTTTTTACGAAAACTGGTCTATAACTGTAACGTAAAAGCTACTTTTTAACCATAATTCTTATAGTAATTCTTTTTCAACTACAAATTACAAGCTGCAAGGGAGGATAACTTGTACCCAGGGCTGTAGTCGAGGACTGGCGCACCGGGGTGCCGCCCCGGCACTTTTATCAATAGCAGGACACCGCCTTTGCGCACCGGTACTACTTATTATAGGACAACACACCTGCTTGCACCCAATCCTTGTATATCTTGCGTATGTTTTGATTGTTTTTAACCTATAAAATTATTTTCTCGATTTTTTTTTAGATGAAATTCATTTCAAATTGTGTAGAACTATAAATAACCCTAAGTTAATTTCCTATTATGTCAAATCAAAATAATCCCCATAATTTGTCTTATTTTTTGTTGCATTATCGATTGTACGCTACACGAATATTTCCGATTTATTTATGCACCGAAGATACCGTCTTTACATGACATTGTCGAGACAAACCACATTGGTGCAATGGCCAAAGCAGAGTTATTTCTGCCCTGCCCATGATACTATAAACACGATACTCACGAGTCCAGTTTTGGTTTCTACTGCCTAAGATGTCACGCGGTGAGTTAGGGCACTGGTTCCTTTCAATTTTCACGTATAACTTTATTCAAAATGGGTATATAAAAATGGTTTTATTGTGCAAATAGTTTAGCAAATTATCAATTCAATATGCAGCTGAATGGTAAAAGGTTGTAGGAGTATATATTAATTGTATAAAACTTAAAAGATATAATGAACTATTTAAATTTATTCTTTAATTTATGATTTTTGACAAAGTTGTTATTTAGGTAGAGTATTTGTAAGGTTGTAAACATTGTCATAAAAGTAGGTTGGCAACTATGGGAAATAAAAAGAAGAATATTATTGTTTTGATCACATGATAGTTTACATGTTGTATTGCATTGTTTTGTACGTTTTGTAATCGTAAACAGTTATTTGAAATATACGTATAAAAATATACCCGTAGTGTTATTATTTATTAACGTAGTACGTTACATAGTGCCGAAACCGGCTGTACAAAATGCCAGAAGACAGTGTAGTTGGGTTAAAACCGCCCAAAGCGCTAGAAATTAGCAATGACAAAAACATGGCCGAAGAATGGAAAAAATGGAGCCAACAGTACCAGTGGTACGAAATTGCTGCTAATATTAAAAAGAAAGACCCACAAGTGCAGGTTGCGACATTTATGACAGTTATAGGCCAAGACGCGGCTACAGTATTTAATACATTTAACTTAAAAGCGGTTGAGCTAGACCAAGTTGAAATAATAAAAAAGAAATTCGAACAATATTTCGTACCAAAAATCAATGTAACATACGAGAGTTATATTTTCAATAAAGTAGAACAGAAAGAATCGGAAACGTTCGATGACTTCAGTACCAGACTTAAAAACAAAAGCAAAAATTGCGCGTTTGGTATTTTAGCAGATAGTTTAATATGCGACCGCATAGTCGTAGGAATTAAAAACGATACAGTAAGAGAGCGGTTATTAGCAGAAGATAAATTAACGCTAGTCACGGCTATAAATATTTGCAAAGCCAGCGAGCTAGCAAGGAAGCAAATACAATAAATGAGAGCTAAAGTCGAACCATAAGTTGATGTAATTAATAAATATCCAAAGAAAAGTCAAAACAAGAATAAACAAGGAAAAAAGGAAGAAACCTTTAAGTGTAGCAGGTGCAATACTGTGCACGCAAAGAGAAACTGTCCAGCGTATAACAAAAAATGCAACAAGTGTAAAAAATTAGGGCATTTCGGAAAATGTTGCAAACTAAAGTTAATAAACGCATGTGGAAGACACGATGAAGTAAATAGCGAATCGTTCATCAACACCTTGTACGTTTCATCAGTTGAAAGGGAAGATTCAAGCAATCCGGACTGGCAAGAAATATTAAGCTTGTCTCAAGACGTCAAAGTTAAGTTCAAGCTCGATTCCGGTGCGCAGTGCAATGTGATTTCGGAAAAAAACAGCCAGAGATGCAAAGCTAACAATAAATAGGTCCAAAACAAAGAAACTGATTTCATTTTCCAATCATGAGCTGGAAGTTAAGGGTGAAAGTACGGTGCAGTTAAAAATTAGAGATAAAATTGAGAAAATCACGTTCCTAGTCGTAAACAAGGACGTGCAACCTATTTTAGGGAAAGATACCTGTGTTAGGTTAGGTTTAATACAAAGAGTTCAAACGATAAATAGAGAAATATTTGAAGGTATGGGTTGCTTAAAAGGTTTTGTGTATGAAATAGACTTGATAGACAATCCGAAGTTAGTAATACACCCTCCGAGAAGAATTCCGTACGCAATAAGAGATTAAATGAAGGAAGAACTTGATAGGATGGCTAAATTAGATGTAATCGAGCCAGTGTTGGAACCGACGCCAGTTGTATCTTCGATGGTAATAGTAAGGCAGAACGGGAAAATACGTATCTGTATTGATCCATCAAGCATAAATGCAATATTAAAGAGAAGACATTACCCACTAAAAACGATAGATGAGATTGCAGCTAACATCAATGAATCAAAATGGTTCACGATACTTGATTGCAAGAAAGGGTTTTGGCAAATACAAGTGACTCAACGAACTTCCAAGTATCTAACATTTGCAACTCCCTGGGGAAGATATAAATTTAAACGCCTACCATTTGGGTTAGCATCGGCCCCAGAAATTTTTCAACAAATTATGAGTAAAATAATAGAAAACATGCCGGGAGTAGAGTGCTCTATGGATGATATATTAATTCATGCAAAAACTAAGGAAGAATTAATATTAAAAACAGAGAAGGTAATGGAAAGATTAAAAGCAGCTGGCTTAAAATTAATTGAAAACAAGTGCCAATTCGTAAAAAACGAAGTGAAGTTTTTAGGTCATATGTTGACAGATAAAGGTATCAATCCAGATCCGGAGAAAATAGAAGCGGTGTCTAAATTAAAAGCTCCAACCAGTGTCAAGGAGTTACAACGATTATTAGGTATGTCAACTTATCTTTCCAAATTCATAGAAAATTACTCAGATTTAACAGAACCACTTAGACAACTATTATCGAAAAAAGTAGAATGGCACTGGGACGAACCTCAACAAAAAGCTTTTAGTAGGCTTATAGAAGAAATCAAAAAATTACCAACATTAAGTTATTATAATCCAAAAGAAAAAGTTGTACTGTCCGTAGATGCCAGTAGCAAGGCTGTGGGAGCGGTTCTGTTGCAAAAGGATAGACCGATCGCATACAGTGCGAAAGCGCTTACTCCAACTCAACAAAATTACAGCCAGATCGAGAAAGAAATGCTAGCCATAGTAATAGCATGCAAGAAATTTCATGAGTACGTCTGGGGTAACAAAGAATTAGAAGTCGAATCGGATCACAAGCCATTGGAAATAATTTTCAAGAAAAATATTCATGAAATTCCAGCAAGATTACAAAGGATGAAGTTGGAAGTTATGACATACAATCCAAAAGTAAAGTATATAAATCTGATGTGGCCAGCACATAACCTCTCGCCGTATATTTTACCTGGCTGTATGCATAAAGCAAAGAATATTTTTATAAATACAAATAATATATTCATATAAATCTATGACGTATAAACTTCTTTATTATTCAATAATAGCATGTCTCAACATGAAGATATTTTACCATAAATTATGTTACAATAAATTACAAAGTAGAGTTTACCATATATATATATTAGGCTGGTAACAGCAATTTTCAATTCGAACAACGTTGTTTACTTTCTCTTCATATTCTTCTAGTAAAAACATTAATTTTGGGCGGTCTAAAATGTATATATGGATTGTGCATCTATTCTTACATATCTTCTTTTACATTTTATTTTTTCATACATGTTATATCTAAATAACACTAATTCCCTTTAATAAAGTGACGGATAGATTGCACTCCGATTTTTCTTATATCGATGTGTAATTTTGTCAATATTTACAACTTACTTGAGAAGAATTTGATAGCTTTTTCGTAATTCAAAGTTACTCTAGTCTATAGTACTGGTGTACATTGTCCCATAATGTTTGAAACAAATTTAAGTCCTTCAACCTAGACTTGTCATCTCCATAATAGTCACAGATCAAGCATTAAGGGATTCTCCAAGTACATTTTTCTTTCATTACTCATTATTTCTGACACTGACATTTATCTGTCAGTTACAAATAATTTAAATTATCAACTATTTTTCATGGCATTCTTTCGGCTGTCAAATTTATTACAACAGATTATTTTATATATTATACTTCTTTTATCTCTAAATCTATGGAATATATAATAAAATATTTAAATGTATCAGATAGAGAATTTAATTTTCTTTAATATTACCACGAAAAAATTTCAAAAACTAATATTTAGAAGATTTTTTTCAAGAATCTTCTACTTCCGGTTGTCCAATTATTACCAAAACCTTTTCAGATCTTCCCATGAATGTCCGATTGGGAAATACGTTGTTAAACAAATTTTAAGTCTTATAGTTTTTGAGTAACCGTCCTTCCAACATCCTACACATACACACACACACACACACACATCCACACACACACACACACACAGACATCATCGTAAAAATGTTAAAATCGGATTGTAGGGACCTTAAAATATGCTTATTCAATAAAATCTGGATATGCGATTTTTAGCATGAATGCAATACCTCTCTTAGCGAGAGGTAAAAAAGGAACTGAGTTGTACGTAGTTGATACACTGAGTCGAGACGACTGCGAGTTAGAAGTTGAAGTTGAAGAAGAAAACAAGGTTGAAGTACATGTAATAGTACCTTTCTCACCACAGAAAACAAAGCAACTCAAAGAAGAAACAGAAAATAGTATAGACTTAAAGTTACTGAAGGAACAAATAAAGAAGGGATGGCCAAACCAAATCGAGGCCGTTCCGACAAATTTACAAAAATATTGGTCGTATAGGGAGCAACTCTCATGCTACGATGGTATAATATTTAAAAACAATAGATCATTTATACCGAAGTCGATGACAGCTGAAGTAATCAAAAATTGTCATCTTAGTCATAAAGGTCTTAATGGAACACTGAGTTTAGCAAGAGATCATGTTTTTTGGCCCACTATGCGTGAAGATATATTTGAATATGTAAAAGCTTTTAAAACTTGTCAAAAATTCCAAAAAGATAAACCTATGGAAGTAATTTACAGACAAGACGCCCCAGATAGACCGTGGTCGACGGTAGCATCAGATTTATTCCAAATCAATGACGAACACTACATCATAATTTCTGATGCGTATTCAGGTTATTTTGATTTTATAAAACTTAAAAATATAACCAGTTTAGAAGTCATAAAAGTGATTAATTATTGGTTTGCAATTCATGGCATACCCGTCTTTTTAACAGATAACGGATGTCAGTACACCAGCGAAGAGTTCAAGAACTTCGCGAAGAATGGAAATTTAAGCATCTTTCTCTAGTACAAAATTTCCTCTCTCAAACGGACTAGCAGAAAGGTACGTAAGAGAGGCTAAAACGGTACTGAAAAAATGTTCGGAATAGAAATCAGACCTTTACTTAGCACTTCTTCACCATCGAAATATGCCAAGAGGTCCTTTAGGCTCCCCAGCACAGAGATTAATGGGCAGACGCACAAAAAAATTATTAACCACAAATAAAAAAATATTAAAACCAAAATTAATAAATAAAGTTAAAGAAAATTTAGACAAATTTAAAATACAGGAAAAATATTACTCGGACAAAAATAAAGTATCCGAGCAAAAATTTGAAATAAATGAAGAAGTTTTGTACAGAAAGAAAAAGGGTGAATGGTTACAAGCAACAATCATAAAACCAACAGACGATCCAAGATCATATATTATACAAACAAAGGACGAAAACAAGTATAGAAGAAATTCGTGGTTTATTAAACATTCAGAAAGTGGAAATAAGGAAGAAGAAGTCAATCAGCATGCGAAACAAGAACCGATTGAAAATAAGGAAGAAGAAGTTAATCAGCATGCGAAACAAGAACCGATTGGAAATAAGGAAGAAGTTAATCAGCATGCGGGAGAAGAACCGATTGTTGAAAATGCAAAAACAACACGAAACACATCTCGTTACGGCAGGCAAATTAAAAAACCTGTGAAGCTAAATTTGTAATTTTGTCACAAAATCTTAATGTTTAATTTATATAATTTATATTACAACAAAGGGGATGTAAGGTTGTCAACATTGTCATAAAAGTAGGTTGGCAACTATGGGAAATAAAAAGAAGAATATTATTGTTTTGATCACATGATAGTTGACATGTTGTATTGCATTGTTTTGTACGTTTTGTAATCGTAAACAGTTATTTGAAGTATAAAAATACACTCGTAGTGTTATTATTTATTAACGTAGTATGTTACAGTATTCAATGCTTAGGGACAGATTTTTAAGTTAATACGAGTACTAATAATGTTTTAGGATTCTTATAATACGATTTTACCATTTTTACGATGATGGTATGTATGTATGTGTGTCTGTGTGTGTGTGTGACGAAAGTTACGGATCGCATAACTTCAATATCATAATACCAAAAATTATATTTTTTTTCGTATTCCTCAAGTTTACATCCAGAAGAACAAGTGATTAGATTTTGGTTATAATTGGTCAACCAGAAGTACCCTCATTTGAAGATTTTAACAGTAAATGTGATTTATTGACATTTAACGTCATTATAACTTAAAGAATATATTATTCTCTATACGATTTGATCGCATTTTATACTTCATATTCAATAGATATAAAGTTAAAGAATTATAAAGATATTAAATTTCATAAATCAGCCAACTATGCTAATCATGGAAACTGCTAATATATTCAGATAATTCAAATTGACAATGTCAGTATCAATTAAAACTAAATGAATGTGGCAGAAATGAGGATGTTGAAGTAGATGTTGTGGAAAACGCGGAAAGATACGGTAAGGAAATAACTCTAGTGTTACAAGTTTCTAGAAAAATACAAGAGAGACGATTACATTGGTTTGAACATGTCATGAGGAGAAATGAAGAATATATTGGAAGAAGAATGAATAGCTTAGTATTAGAAGCTTGAAGAAACAGAGGAAGACCAAAGATAAGATGGAAAGTCTGTATTACGGAAGACTTGAGAGAAAAGGAACCAAATGAGAACGACACGCAAAACAGAAATGAGTGGAACAAGAAAATAAAAAACAGCGACCCTAACGAATGGGAAAAGTTAAACAAGAAGATGTAAGTGTCAAGTGGAATTTGCATATTTTGTTTATGAAATAATTTTATTGGAAATTGAGAATCTTTTCTAAGAAAATTTGTGTATGGAATGTATACATAATACACAGGATTGATGGAAGGTATTGTGCTGGCCACATGAGATTTTTTTTAATGGTTCTGGTTCTCAGGCGATAATATCAATGTAAATTTTGACAAATGTGTAACAAAATTGTATTAGTGCATTGATATTAATTTATATATACATATTTGAAATTTTTATATGACACAGACGTGTTATCGACCTCTCTTAACCCATTATAATTAATATTTATGTTTGTATTAACTAAAGTTTTTTAAATACAGTATTATTATTTTAATAATGATTTGTTTAAATTTGTTATTCTAAAAAAACATTTTGGATCTAAAAAAAATAACTTTTTTACATTATCACTGCACTGTACAGGTTCGTCCAATTGTAATACATTGCTAATAAGTAAATTATCAGAATTAACATTATTAAAAATATTTTCTAATTGCTCCATATTTTGAATAAATTATTCTGTTGGTTTAAGTAAGAGATGATTTTTCGATGAATATTTTTTTAACAGTTCATATTTTAAATTCCTCTCATCATTTTCTTTAAATGCTTTGAACAGACTCTAGCATAAGTTGTATTAAAGTTGTTCTTACGTTTACATGAATTTTTCTAAGCTTTATTAAGGGCATCATCGCTTAGAAATCAAAAAAGATGAGATTTTTATCAGAACTTTTAGCCTGTTTATCGGTATTACAGCCAGCTACCACACAACGCATTTTTGTTTGAGATAATTTCAAAAACTAATCATAAAATTGCTGTTTATATGCAAAAACTGTCACTAGAGTCTACTTTAACCGCATGGCGTCAGCGCTCACGGGACTTCCCGCCCTTAGCTGTGCAATATCATATTATCTTCTGTGTTTATACCATTACGATTATGGTTTCTGCCTACCTCAACTCCTTTCTTGCTATGATCAAATGTATAGGTACATATCTTTAGATTTAATACAGACTATAACCATAACATATTTGGCCCTGTGACATATTTGTCAATACAATTTTAATTTATTGGCTTAAAAAAAAGATGAATTTATTTGCCAGAACACATGGCTAAGCACAGCTTTCCTTGCTTTCTCTGACCGCACGTCACTGTCGTACATTTACCTATATCACGACTTAATATAGTTTATAATTTATCCTTGCTTAAATTTCAACACCACTTTTGTGAAATCTCCTCGTTCGTTGGATGTCTGGTATAAATAATAAGCAGACTCAGGTAGCGGTGACGATACAGGATTCAGAATAAAAATCATCCCCGACAAGAGAGTTGAAAACCATGTCAGCGACAGCGCTCACAGCGGTACGTGGCGGCATTAGGCACTGACAGCACTTCGCCAGACACGGTGCAGTTAATGCATGCGGCGAAAAGCTGAGGCTCCCGGCGATGAGTTTGGATGAGAGACGTGCTGAAGTGCAGTGCAGGATCAGTGATATCTATCTGCGCTAGGTAGATGATAGCAGGGGACGATTAAAGTACAGTTGTAATGACAAAGACAAATGTACGAGAAATTACTGAAGTACGTAATGAATTAATAAACTTGATTAGTTTATGTACCCTGTAACATGCATAAAATATAGTTGCCGTTGATGCTGGTTTTTATATCTGGTGTCTACTTGAAACTCGATAATTTTAGACAAAAAGTAGTACTCGGTATATCAGGACTGTTAATAATAATTTTTTCAGTCAATGACAATAAACATATACGTAATAAATTAAATGAATAATTTTGCGATATTTATTTAATAAGGATATTAAGGTATTCATAATTGACAAGAACGTTGCCAAGCTACGAGGCGGAAGCCGAGTAGTTGCTTGGCGACGTCCGATTCTATTGTGAATCGTTAATATCAGTGTTAATTACAAAGCTTTATCAAAACACTATAGTCGACATTCATTCTCGTCAAAACATTTTTTTTTTTATAAACTAACTGTTGGAAGCGGAATACATAATTTCGAATTTGTTACCAGAAAAATCTAGAAATTTGTATGAGAAGGATTACGCCGAATTCTGTAAGTGGCGGCAGTCGAGAGGTGCAAAAGGAGCTGCAGAACCAATAGTTCTTGCGAATTTCAAAAGAAAGCTAATTTAGTTTTTAAAGTAACCAGTTTTGTCATGCCAGATTGTGCAATTTAAATAAAATAAATAAATATATCATCACGGCATAGTACCCGTTGCTGACTGTGCCAATCTTCAATTTCATTGTATGTATCATGTCCTTGATTTGTAGGCAGAAATTTATTCAGCAGCTTCGCTATGGACCCATTACTCTGTACTTAGAACTTGTTTGTAGATAAAGGAAAAAGTCAAAATAAGTGAATATGGTAGTCTTATTGCATTTATTAAACAGAAAAATGTTGGTTATAAAGGAAAGAAAGCGAAAGTTTTGATAAGGAATGAAATAAATGAATTTCTACGTACTGCGCCTGATGAAATATCTTATGATAAAGGTTGCTTTCCTATTCGCAATTTCTAGTAAAACGGCTGGATGGTTGGAAAAGCAGCAAAGTGGTTGAAGAATATGTGGAAGACAGTATTGCCGAGAAGATTAAAACAACCAAAAACATCTTGGTTAGTAATATGTCTGGTAATATTATTGAAAGGATCAATAATGCTAGTAAGATCAGGGTTACTGCAGGCAATTCTATTGCAACAGATGTCAGTTTCCTCAAACAATCCAAATAAATTCCAATTAATAAATAGGTACGTTGAATAAGCCCAGCAAAACAAGGAACCGGAAGTAAAATTTGTTGAACAACTTTGCTGGCCTAGCATTTGCTTGATTTGCTCGTAAGCAATCCAAGCGCCAAATTTCTCCCTTGTCTTGCTAACTTATCAAATACAATGGCGGGAAATACAATTTAGACAAACATAAAGATACCTTGTACTGTTTCTAAATCATTTTATGGTGTATTTATGTCAACCTCAAATCAAATAGGCTTTTAAAGTTTTGTGATGAATGTTTATAACATTATTAAATTTGAAATACTTTCTTAGACGTAAACAAAATCTTCAAAATTAATCCCACTATCTACAAATAACTGTACGTATCTATAAATTCATGTTGTATAACTTTACAGGCCAATAAAAGTGATACGAGAGATACAAGAGATACACATGTTATATTTGACAACTGTATAACTTTCTTGACGACAGTTGTGAATGACAGTTCGTCATATAGCTTGAAAACCGTTCAGTGTACTAAGCAATAAGTCTCGTTTGCTTACCTAGCATTTGCTTGATTTGCTTACTTCATTGAACGCACCTAGTGCCAATGACCATTAATATTTAATTTATAAAAGATTGTGATAAATTTAATTTTTAAATAATAAAGTATTAAAAATGCCGCTCTTTATTTTTTTTCTCCTGGTGTTTTGATAATAGTATTTTAAGTATCTAGGACGAAAAGTGAAGTAACTTGTTTACGACTTAGGCTGAAATTACTTGCGAGTACCTTAAAGACACGTTTCGTCTGAGGTGCATACAAAATTTTATGTCGTACGGGTTTCTGGTTTTCTGGTTTCAAGGACATTCCTATTCGCTATAATTGATGAAAAATACATTCCTCGACATATTTTGGATGAAGCTACTGAGGCGAAGAACAATTTAATGTCGTATAAATACAGGATTCATTATGAAGGTAAAATTTTAAAGTCCTAGAACTTTGATATATTTTAAAGTTCTAGAACTTTAATGTTTCACTTTTTTATAACTCGTTCAAAAAACGTTGCTTAAGAAACCAGTATGACATAAAAGAATTTAAAGATGTCCGATCAAGGTCATCTACGTATTGTATGAATTAAGATTTTAGCTCCGCCGATTCCGATAAATTCAGTAGTATCGTTTACTTACTTTTTATGGGGTACATAAGATACTACTGTTGTTTTATTATTATAAAAATATATGTTACAGTAAAAGCATTCAAAATTCAAAACAACATCAACTTTATTTTATTAACAAATGTAAAACCAAATATATGAAAAATGAGATACAGACACGTCAGTGAAAGTGACTCTCACAGAAAATAACGTTATTCGTATGGCTATGAATGAAGATACTCGTAATATATCTGAATTAATAAATAAACTTACGTTACAGCGAAAGTATTACCAACAAAGAGCATAATTTTAAAATGGAATGTCCTGAATTATTTGAAACAATATGTTAATATACAGTGTGCACTTTGAAAACAGTGACAGGCGTTTAACATGGGAAAACATTTATTTTTTTCAAATATCATCTGCCCCGTAAGACTATAGGGGAAGTTTTTGATATGGTTAGAAAGATTATTTAATTTGGCATCGAAGAGTATATAAATTCCCAAATTAATGGCTATTTGACAGTTATAATTTATTAAAAATAGTAATCATGGAAACATCTTTGATTAGTGAGACAGTTAGAACGCGACACCGCAACAATTTTTCACGAGTTCAAATCCCGCCCGGTTCTTGTTTTTATTATTTTTTTCATTTTGTAATTTTGGATTCGTAAACAAACAGCTTAACGAAACGATAATAAACTTTAAAAAAATCAACTTTCATACAAAAAATACAATGAGGTCTGAGTATCTGATCGCGAATCTGAGGAACCGGGTCAAAATTATTTCAATTTGCACAGGGGTCACTCTCTACTCCAGAATTGAGTGTCCGTGAGGTGGCATCTGTTAAATGCCCGTGCGGTATGGACAACTCATCATCATTATCGATTTCAGTGTAAAAAGCTGATTGCCACACCCAGAAGAGGGTAATATGCCGTGTTGATATATATACAGGGTGTTAATAAAAAAACTTTACACACTTTAGCAGGTGATAGTAGAGATGAAAACAAGAAAAAAATTCTAATACACTTAGGTCCAATACTCATTGGTTTTTAGAAAATTTATGTATGGAATTTGTACATAATACACAGGATTGACGGAAGGTATTGTGCTGGCCACATCAGATTTAACAACTAAGGACTCTAGGTGTTTATGATCAAGTGCGTGAGTCTCTTCGACGACGGGTGCAACTTTGTTTACAATTGATCGTAAACACCTAGAGTCCTTAGTTGTTAAATCTGATGTGGCCAGCACAATACCTTCCGTCAATCCTGTGTATTATGTACATATTATGTACATACATAAATTTTCTAAAAACCTATGAGTATTGGACCTAAGTGTATTAGAATTTTTTCTTGTTTTCATCTCTACTATCACCTGCTAAAGTGTGTAAAGTTTTTTTATTAACACCCTGTATATATATATATATATATATATATATATATATATATATATATATATATATATATATATATCATACAAGTTTCATATAAGAGAAAAAGAAGTTGATTTAATTTGGTTCACCTTCAATTCTATCAAATCAATGTTACCTTTATTACAATAAAAATTAAAGGCCATTGTACAAAAAGGGTGTTTGGGATTTGTTATTTGCTTACTATAATATCTAGAACTAAAGCGACCTGACTTGCTGTGATTTTAATAATTTTATTTCCGGAAATTGAATCAGTCATTTCGTGAACTAGCTGAACTGGAGAGTTTGGTCGTTACATATTAACACTAATAATGTATTATTTTTTTAGATATTATTCATCTACGAACAACAGTCTTCAAAATTTATTCTTCGTCTATAATGTAAGTAGGTGTAATATGGTTTCTACATAAAAATATTTTTATATAAAAGTGCTTACAATAAAAAGAAAAATTAAAAGGGTTTATGGCTCCCAAGGGGGACATGTCTCATCTGTAGAAAGGCATTGATCTACATAAACCAAAGCCTGTTTTACATTATACCTTTTTGATTAAATTATATGCCTCACAGGCTGCGAACTACTGATCTACATAAAGTAAAGCCTGTTTTACATTCTATTTTTTTTACAATATTATACAGTTGTTCATTTTAATGGGCCACCATTACTATATTAAGAACTATAAGAGTTACAAAGACGGTTTAATGAGTAAACAACTTATATTTCACAAGACAAATTTAAAGAAAAAAATTTTTTTCTAGAAAATATACTAGTTTTATTCAAGTATACTGTTAATGGCGTTATTTTAATTAATAATCTGATATATGAATATAGTTTAGCCAACTATTTTCACTTAACATATTTTGATAGTTTTTGCCACATGTGAAAAAATGAAAAAGGATACGACTCTTTATACATGTGTTGGCACTACTGCTTATGCTCACAGTGCGCAGATCTACACTAAATTTGTATTGATAATAATGTCCAAGTTGTTTGTAAAACGTCAGACAAATATTCTATTATGGAACTTAAATGCGTTTTATTCTGTTTTTTAATCATCATTAATAAAATATGTCTTTAGACCCCCTTCGTAATTCCTTTCGTTTGGCATCTGTTAACATTCCAAACTTTTTTCTTTTTTTTGTCTTTTCTTCCTTTCTTATACGTTTTCCCACTAATTATTAATTTTATGAGGATAATTCCTCTTTAAAATATGTGTAATCCATTTGGCATCCCTCTTTGTTTTTTTTTTCAATATTATTTCTTCTCCATTCTTTCCCAAGACATTCTCCTTCCTGACTCTGCACCCAATCTTGTCCAGTTGTTGCCACAACTGCAGCCCAAAACTTTACAAATACTTATCCATACAGCACAATATTCCAAATGTAGCACTTTGCAATACTTGAATTTTATAGTTGCCTGTTCCTGGGCGATCGTGTTCCTAATCCTAATCTCGCCTAATCTATTACAATTGGCATTCGAAATTAATACCTATATTTCGCGGGTCTAGAATGAGAGGTTCTATCTGCCTTATCCTATATCTTTCTGCTATTAGCTTTTAGATAATTTTGTCCTTTCTCGAGATAGTACATTACAGAAACATAGTTCTATATATGCCAAAAATGAATGCAGTATAGTACTTCAAATGAAGTATTTCCTGAGCCAAAGAAGCTTGAAAGAGATTCAGAAATTAGCGCCGAGAAGGGGAATGCCTAGAAAGCAATGATGACAAATTATAATATAGATACTATAGAACAATATTAAAATTAAATTAGGTTTTTTTTTGCAATGGAGAAATTTATTAAATTTTAACTTATAAAATTATGTCGTATTGATTTTTTTTAAATATGCACAAATAAAACTTTTATCCTATGGAAGATGTGAAAAATTTCAAGCACGAACTTCTAACTCTATTTTTCTAATTTTTTTTTTACGGTAATTATGTAATAAATAAAAATAAATAAATATATCATCACGGCTTAATATCCATTGCTGGGTGTGCCAATCTGCTTTGCACCCAGATATCGGTAATGATGAAATATTTTTACTGTGTGGGCGCTTACCAGGCGTCACCTCACGGGCTCTCATTGTTGGTGTGGAGTGTGCGCCACAGGGGTCAATTTTGTGCCATTAAAATTCAAAGTAATTTTTGGCGTCGGTCGGGATTGAACCTGGGTCCCCAGATTCGCGACCATACACTCATTGTAAGTAATTTAGTTTAAATCTCTGAAAAAGCACAGTGTGGACGTGAGCTTTTTGGATTCATGTCAACTGTGACTTTTTCATGAATTTATGTGTAAACACATTCCAGACTACATGTACATGTAACATGTACATGTAACCTGTTCAAAAAATGTAACACGATTCCGAAAACTTTGTACATCCGCTGAAGATGAGGGGATTGTGCCCTCGAAACGTCCAAATGTAAACCATATCAATAAAATTTTAAAAATTTCCCAAAATAGGCCGTCAGTAGTTTATTTATCAAAAACTTCAAAAGAAGGGAAACGAAAGTTTTAAATTTCCAATATATTGGAGTTAAAATGTTAATTCGATAACAATAACGGCTGGTATTCTAAGCGCTCGACTACGCAAGCAATTATCTGCTAGTCGCCCGACTCTCATAACGTTACATTACACACGAGTACTTTATTCGGGTGACTACCTAGTCCCTTGCTTAGTGGGGCTTAGTCGCGAGCTCAGAATAGCAACTAATGTGTTTAATAATGGTAAGTAAAAATTTCAAATCAGTTTCCTCGACATTGTACTTTCTTGCAGTTCCAATCTTGTCAATCTACGATTTGAAGGCACATAATTCTATCTTCTCTCCTTTTAATCATATTTATGTTCATTGGTCCCTATTCCTAAGCTACCTCATCTGTATTCTTTTTGATGCTTTTATTCTTATTCTCAATCCACATCCTTCACTCTTATTTGTCTAAAATATAGATTCTTTATTGTCTAGATTTTAATCAGAAAAAGTAGAGTGTAAAACAGGCTTAAGTTTTAAATTAAAGATTATACTGTAAAACCTGGAAACATTTAATTATGTGTTATATTTTATTACTGTGCATATTATCTGTAAATAAACTCTAGGGCAGAGACTTTCGCTTTAATTAACACATGTGATTTGTTCTTATGTACAGTTTTATTGCGACTACTTTATTATTATGAAAATAACTAAAAATACCGCTTTATGACAGCTTACTGCTTTCACGACACAGAAAAACGTTCAATTAACTCCAAAACAGCAATATTGTAGATATCTCCGTCTGTTGTATTGCCAAATACTTCCCCGAAGCCTCTTCAGACACCTCTGATTCTTGTAATGAACTGGGAGTTTAATTTGGTGGCTTCCATCACTTTCTCTGGCGTTGACAGCTCGAAGCACAGGCTGTCGTCAGAGTAAAGAACCGGCAGCTCTGAAGCAAGGAACTGACGGAACTGAACTCTGGAAGTTCTCTATGTGCGATGCGATGCGTAGATCACATGAATTGCCTCGTGTGAGTAATAGTACCCTGATCGGTTGACGCGTCTTGAGCCGCCAGGAAATATTTCTCTGTCGATGCGCTAAATTATCCCGCGGAATTACATCAGAACTTCTCCGGGCGAAAGCCCTTTGCCACGGGAATGCATAGGCGGACATGAAAAATTTGACATTTGCGAAACAAAAATAATAAATATTCATAATGTTAATAGTGTAACAACTATTTGGGCGAAAATACGGTAGATTTTGTTGTGAGTAAAAACAAAATTATTTTTTTGTTTTAAAAATTAATGGTTTCAGGTTTAATAAACAATAATATAATGAATTAAACTTATTCTCGTTATTCCTCGGTGAAACATTTTCATAAAATAATAAAATAAAATGCATCTGGTGTAATCGATAACATAAATAAATCTCTATAATTTATGTAATACACAAAGAATTATGAACCTTTTTTTTGAAATAATGAATTCGATATTTATATGAAATATTTGTAACGGGCAAGTAATTCTAATTTCTTCTTTCATATACATATTTACAATATAAGAATAGGTATATTCAATATTCTTCTATTACGTAAGAAGAACTTAAGAATGGAAAATAGATGTGGTAAATCATGTGACAACTTTCAATTATTCATACTGTACATCTCATTTTCGATGTTTTTTTAAGTGAATCTCAAGTAATATTAATAATAAAACCGAAACCGTTTGCATATTCCAGGGTCATTTCTCTAGACGAAATTTAATGACTACCATAGATTTTTTTTTAGAACAACAGGTTAAAACTTGTTTTTCGATTATTTAATTTAGGGTCTCGACACCGTGTGCCTGAGTGTCTGGTCGCGAATCTGGGGACACAGGTTCGATCCCGACCGATACAAAAATTATTTCGAATTTTAAATGGCACAAAAGTGACCCCTGTGATGCATTCTCCATGAAAATAATGAGTGCTCGCACGGTATGAATATGTTATCATCATTACCGATATCTGCGTATAGATTGGCATACCCAGCAATGAGTAAAATGCCGTGAAAATATATATACAGGGAGTTTCCTTTAAAACAACCAGCGCTTTTTTGGGCGAACTAATGACTTTAGAGAAAAATGTTATATACAAAAAATTACCAGGAAAAAGGGCTTAATTTATGAGGAATAATAAATAAAAAATTCAACCAGTGGTTCTCAAACGGTAAAATAAAATTATATTTTTTTTAAATGGCAACCTATATAAATTTTTTGTCCATTAGATAGAGAATTTTTTTCTGATTTCTACGATATAAATATGATATGGTGTTGTATAACAATTATTTCGAGAAAAATGATATTAAAAATCAGAAATAATTCTACAATATTGAAGTAGGCTATGCAATAAACAAATGCAAACAAATGATACAGGTGACAGATAGTTTTGTTACTTACGTTATTAAATGTCTGTTTTCGTAATTGTTTAATTACTTCGTTATGTAGTTCATTTGTTATTATGAATTTCTTAGTAAAACAAGTTATTTTAGATATAAGAAAATAATATACTATCGTAACCTAGGCAATAGTCGTATTAATAGTTGTTTATTGCATAGCCTACTTCAATATTGTAAAATTATTTCTGATTTTTAATATCATTTTTCTCGAAATAATTGTTATACAATCCCATATCATATTTATATCGTTGAAATCAGAAAAAAATTCTCTATCTAATGGACAAAAAAATTATATAGATTGCCATTTAAAAAAATATAATTTTATTCCACCGTTTGAGAACCACTGGTTGAATTTTTTATTTATTATTCCTCATAAATTAAGCCCTTTTTCCTGGTAATTTTTTGTATATAACATTTTTCTCTAAAGTCATTATTTCGTCCAAAAAAGCGCTGGTTGTTTTAAAGGAAACACCCTATATATATATATATTTGATAGAAAAAATATTTAGATAATTTTTATACAGTTTTTTAGAATAAAACAATGCAATTAGATTTTTTGATAACATTTCTTCTCGAAATATAACACGGAACCTATGCTGGATATAGTCTTATCTTTCTTTATTTTCAACGTGCCTGCATTATTTTGTTTTAAAGAAATATAAAACATGAATTATTCATTTATTGGGGTGAAAAAAAAAATGTTGTGAGACAAATGAAAAAATGAATAACTGAAATGTAAAAATATGAGACTGTTTTCTGCAAAGATTCCAATTTAATAATAATAATGCCTGATATTCAGAGCAAGCGACTAGTTAAGTTAGTTGCCAGACTATAGTAATGTTAAAAGGGTAATATGTATATGCTTTAGTCAGGTGACTAGCTAGGCGCTTGCTTAGTTGCACTAGTCGGGGGCCCAGCGTACCAATCATTATGTTTTTGTAATGTTTCGAGAATTATAAAGTTTTCAAAAATTTAATTACATCACGTTATTCTACATGGAAATAATTGAAAAGTAATTAAACATTTTTTGTTTATTTTTCATAAGAAGCGAAGTATGAAATATTTTGAAAACAAGAGAAAATATACGTATTAAATAAATAAATAAAAATATATTTACATTTATTTTAACGGCTCATTACTTAATTCTGCATGTGGCATTCTGGTTCGATTCATAGATTTCCGTAATGACATTATCTGTATCGTTGACGCTGTCACCTCACGTGATCACAAAACTGTCGTAGCGAGAAATCATAGGAATCATGATATTTGAAAATTTTTCGATGGGAATCAAACCTTGGCCTTCCGAATTACACCAATCATAGGAAATATATTATAGCAAAAAAAGTATAATGTAAAATACCCATGCAACGACAGGTTTATGCAGTATTATCATAGGTAGTCTCAGTTTTGAATTAAAATATGTTTTTATCATATCGCGAACTCTGACAATAATTAATATAATACGCAGTTTAGTATTTTTGTTGAATAAAAATCTTTTCAAGCAATACAGGCCGTTCGGTTGAAAATTTTATTTTCAAAAATATGTTACCTAATCTAGGTTAGGTAATGGAAAAGAAAAGAATAACAACTGATATTTATTTATTCTGTTACTATTCTACGTAATAATCGAAGATGGCACATTTACTTATAAATTTGTTAAGATTATAACTCGTTAAATTAATTCCTTTTTCCTCCGGCTATGTCGTCACGTCTTCGTTGCTTGTTACGCATCGAATCTGTAGGCAGGAGCAGTGACTGAGTGAGATAAAGATGACTTCATACTGAACTAAGCCGACAGAGAGAGATGAGCTGCGAATATGTGTGTGGAGAAAAATGGGGTCATTAGAGAATGATAACTCTAAAGGATTGTGCAGAAAAATTTATTTCCCCTACGTGTATAAATGAAATTTAATTGGTGTAATCTTTATTCCAGATTATATGAATTCATGAATGGATTTCAGTAAATGTTTTATATAAAGCATACATATATTACCATGCATTTATATGCCATATAGGTAAATATTTTCTCGGAAAACACATATTTGGGAACTCCTCATTAAGGAAATGATTTTCATTGTTAATAATACTGAAATATAATAAAATACATGTTGTATTTGTACATAATGAGTTAACAGATTATTGATGTAGGAATAAGATTATTTACCTGCTACATATTCCCTAAAAATAGGCTTTCATTCTAAAAAACTCTGATGTGGTCAGCACATGACCTCTCGCCAATTCTATGTTTAAAATGGCAATAAGATGTATGCAGAATATAACTTCCGATTGATCGTTTGTAAAAAAAATTCTAATATGTTTTTCCAATAAATAGAAAAGTCCGTAATACGAAATTTTTGATTATATTTTTATTACGATTTTCCTCGAAAATCTGTTGAGTTCCAAATTAAGTCCCACTTCCGATTTATCACACATAGTTCTAATCTAATATGTTGTTTCAAATTATATACGAGTTTTAAATATTAAATTTGAGAAGTTCTTGGTCATATTTTAATATATTTTTTCAAGAAAATTTGTTTATAGCTTAAAGTAAAGTACCAATTTTAGAAAAAAAATCTAATATATCTCATTCTAATTAATACAAAAGTCTTAAATACCAAATTTGAAAAGTTTTGGAATATCACAATATATTTTTCACGAAAATCTGTTCAGGCTGTAAAAGTAATCAGATGCCCGCTAAAAATAACTTTTTAGCCAAGGTTCACACAATATACGTATCAGGTTGATTTATTACATGCAGAGTCTTATATGCTTTCATTTGGAAAACTTAAAAAAGAACATGCATACAAATTATTATTTTTCATATCCATCGCAGAACATAGTGAATTAATATTAAAATTGTCAAAAGTGTACTAATCCATTTTAATATGTAAACAATTAATTAATAATTTCGACTTCGTCTCGATGTCCAAAAAAATCCGCAATCGATAGAAAGCACTTACTACCCTTAATACGTACTTAAAAACATCAACGTTTTTTGAAAGTTGTAGAAAATAGTACATTAAAAATCAAGTAATACAGGTATCATAAGCCAATCTGTTGATACAAGAGTCCAAATTTTACAAAAGACGAGTGCGTTAACAGGCCTTATGAAACGATTTTATCTAATTTTTCTGTTGGGGTAATTTTACAATGCGATTTTAAAAAATTTGTTGTGGCCAGCACAATACCTTCCGTGAATCCTGTGTATTATGTATAAATTCCGTACATAATTTTTCTTGCAAAAGATCCTATATTTCCAGTAAAATTAATTCATAAACAAACTATGCAAATTCCACTTGACACTTACATCTTCTTGTTTAGCTTTTCCCATTCGTTAGGGGCCGCTATTTTTTATTTTCTTGTTCCACTCATTTCTGTTTTGCGTGTCGTTCTCATTCGATTCCTTTTCTTTCGAGTCTTCCGCAATACAGTCCTTCCATTTTATCTTTGGTCTTCCTCTGTTTCTTCAACCTTCTGTTACTAAGCTATTTATTCTTCTTCCAACATATTCTTCATTTCTCCTTATGACATTTTCAAACCAATGTAATCATCTCTCTTGTATCTTTCTAGAAACTTGTAACAGTAGAATTATTTCCTTACCGTATCTTTCCGCGTCTTCCCCAACATCTACTTCAACATCCTCATCTCTGACACATTCATTTAGTTTTCATTGATACTGACATCTGTCAATTTGAATTATCTGAATATATTAGCAGTTTCCATGATTAGCATAGCTGGCTGATTTGTAAAATTTAATATCTTTATAATTCTATAACTCTATATCTATTGAATATGAAGTATAACATGCAATCAAATCGTATAGAAAATAATATATTCTTTAAGTTATAATAACGTTAAATGTCAATAAATCATATGTAACTGTTAAAATCTTCAAGTGAGGGTACTTCCTAAAGATGACGGAAGGTAAAAATGCGACCGTCCAAAATATGACGTGGGGTTTTATTGTTAGTTATGTTGGTAGCACTTACCACTAATGTATTTAATTTTTACATTTTGACAGTTTGTGTATTATGAATTTTGTCTCATTGTATACATTAATACACTGTATAAACCAGTCAGAGTAAGGAACTACTTAAATTAAAAGTACTGGAAGTATTACTTTCAATCCATCTAGTATTTACAGTACTTTACTTAAAATACTTTTCAAAATTAGTACTGTACTTAAAGTACTTTTTTTCATAAAAAGTATTTAAAATACTGTTTGATAAGTATTTAAAGTAACTTAAATACTTTAAATATTAAATACTTCACGCATGCCCAAGAACTTACTGTGTGTTTTGTGCACTAATGATACTACTGTCAGCATATTTGAGAACGTATAGGTAGATACTTGGGTAGGTACTATCTACAGTTTTAATCGAATGTTGAAGACACAAATAAAGATAAATCAACACGTAATGCATTATATGATTAACATTTTCAACAACTTATTTAATAAGACGAATGGTTACTTCTTAAAATATGAACCGAAAATTTAAATAAATGGTTCCTGTACTAGGACTATTAACATTTAAAAAGTTGAAAACTAGACACACATACTCGAACTTCTGATATGAACCTGATTTAAAAAAAATATTGAAATCAAAGTCAAATACTAATACATTTCAATAATTATTTTTTTAAAATGCAGGTTAATATCGGAAGTATGTTTGTCTAGTATTGAGTTTTTTTTAAATGTTAATAGTTCTAGTACTGGAATAATTTATTTGAATTTTCGATTCTTCTTAAAGGCTATTTTTACTTGCTCATCAGTATTAAAAAAATAAATAAGTAAATAATTTTCTTACTCCAATGCGCACGCAGTATGTGAAGTCTGACTTTTAATAGCGATGTGTAAAATGTAATTCTTTTCTTATGGAGTTTATTTTAAAACATTTTATATGCCTGAAGCCTTTTTTACACTCATGTAGTCAGACATCTTCATGCACTTGTTCCACAATATACTATTTATTTAAATAGGTAGAACTTTAAAATTAGTGGGCTACTTTAACTGTCTCATTTCTTGTAAGAATTTAGTATTTAGTACTTAAATACTTTTTGTAACCAGTGCGCTTACAGATCTTTTAAACTACGTGTTTTCTGTGTTTTTATAGACAAAAAAAAAACACCGAAATAGAAATAATATATTGAAAGACAAGTATTTTCCTATTTGTAATTAATTTCCTTTTCTTTAAAAAATATTATAGCCTTACACTGCAAGGTAGAAAGGCGAACGATTAAGTAAGTAAAAATTATTATTCAAAGAAATATTAAAATATCAAGTCTTGTACACTGACAGTTTCAATACACATTTGAAATTTAATGTATTTCGTAGTGATGGGGAGAATCGATTAATTTTCAGAATCGAATAGGTTACTCGGTATTTGAGTACTATCATGCATCGAATATTTTCCGAGTACTGACTCGAATGAATTCTGATACGTACTGCATTATAGCTTACTGTATATCTATATATTACTTCGTGCTGCATACAGGCTATCGTTTTTTTAGAGAAGGCAGAGAGAAAACTGCGGTGTCTCATAACGAGAGAGCACGACGCGACCCGAATTCTATCTTAATGGGGTCCTATACCAATTTCTTTTTATACATTTTTTAAGAACAGGATGAACTAAGAATTTTAATGCCAACGCGACTTACTTAAAAATTGTATGTAATAATCGAGATATGAATTTTTGAAATTTAGAACTTGGTACGTGACGTAGCAGCTCTTCACTAGTGGTCAACAAACTGTCAGTTCTAGAGAGTACGAATGTTTCATGTTCGTATGGCTGAAATATTTTTATATGTAATCGTATACGTCATAATCCTGAAGAAATTATTATTAAGCATAATAACATAATGTAATTTTTTTGTAATAAATTATAGAACATTGAAACAGTTTGATCATTGTTTGACAATATTGTGATACAAACTATGACGGTGGATGGCGCTAGTGATTTTCTATTGATGTTTACACGGTACGTGAGTCTCGCTTTTAAAATTAGGCAACCAATCAAATTGCAAAGACCTGAGACGTCATCACAATTATCAATCGATTTCAATCACTTGTAGTTTGCGATTTAATATTTAAATAAAATTCTTTTACGAATACCCATTAATTTACGTACATTTTCGAATTCTTATCTAAGATAGTTAAAATTTAACTATGGTATGGTACTCCACAATTCAGCAATACTGATGGCTGGTATCAATTTTAATCCGATTGAATGTACTCGAATACTCAATTACGAGTATTCGAATTCCACAACTACTTTCGAGAAACGAATACACGCCGATTCTTTGTATTCGAATACCCCATCACCATTATTTCGACATTTTGGCAGTTACATACAAGTTAGGTTAGTGTTATGAACCTACAAATAAATACAAATAAACTTTGAATAATTACAGGTAATGACAATTAAAATGAAAGATATTTATTTGACAGTTGGACTACGTTACCAACTTTACAATTAAAAAAAAAAAATTACTGTTTTTGATAAAAAAAAACAGTTGTACAAAATTCATTTTGTACAAGCGAAAAAGGAAATAAAATATTTTATTTGTTATTCACTTATAAACTTCATTTATTGATATCGCGTACTACTTTTGAAAATTAATCTTTACTAGTGGCCAACTTGTAAAATTGGTTGCTAACGTGTTAGTTACCACGTTAGTAACATTGTTGATTTGTGAAAATTGTGTTTTGTTACTGTGATACGTATTAAAAATAAGTGTCAATTGCAACTGACAGGTTATAAATTTAAATTTGGTTTGCAAGTGAGTAAGAAATAAAATATTGTACAATACTCGCCAGGTAACTATTTGACTTTCTCGAGGAGGTAACAGACTCGCCTACCGTTTTACCTGGTTTGAAATGTAAAATACTATTACACTCTCATTTGTCGTCGTAAAGTTGAGATTTTCTGAGGAGCGAGCAACAAAGTTCTTTTTCGCGCGTTGTCATACAAAACAAGGGTAAATAAACTTTTTCGCTCGCTCGAAAAATAAAATAAAATTGCTTTTGAAATATATGTACGTATATTGAGATGTCATTGAAAAATATAGTATTTTGAGTAACGGAATTAGATAAAATTTTGTACATAATACATTATGAAAACGTGATACTGTTTAATTCACATAACTGCAAAATTCGCTTCGCATTTTTTTTACACACATGCATAATATTTTAAATTAACAGTTTTCAGTTTGTAGGTATTCAGAATTCGTGAGAGTCCTGACAAAAATAGTTAATTTAAATTGGTTTAAAATCCATTTAAACTTTTTTCATTCTTTCCGAACTTGGAAATTGTTTTTCATTAGGTATTAAAGTGGCATCTAAATGTAAGCTGGTTGGTGAGCCAACAATTTTTAAAAAGCATTCTGCATAAATGCTTCATAGATTAAAGGCAAATCGATTATTAATATTTAATGGCATCGTTGAAATTGGGATATTGTGCAAAAAACACATTAAAATATCATACGGCATAATTATTTGGCACCTGTTTCAAATTGTCTGAAACTAAATCATTATTACCTATTTTTTGGTAATTTATCTAAACTTATCTCACATTTGCCTTGTTTTTTGTTTCTGTACATTTAATGGCATTCTTATCATGATATACTTTACATTAGAATTGGAAGATATAGATTAATCAATATTAATTGAAACATTTAAATTCATAGAGGCCAATTTTGTTTTTGAAGTTATTCTACAAAAATGTGTTTTGTACGCAAAAATACGAATATTATTAACTTTCTTTAAATGCATACTAAACACTTACGACTTATGACCCTTAAATGAATAAGGCAAAATATTTTAGTATTGGTAAAATAAACAATTCTTCGTCCGTAACAATACTTTTATCCCTGGCTTTACAACCAATGACACTTGTACCACCATATATAAAACATTGAACTTCACTTATATAATGCTTTTATATAATATACGAGTAGAATATAATGGCACTTACTGCCAATGAACAATGATTCAATTATACTTCTCATGAATTGAATTATCAATGAGTGACCGTGAGGTGACGCCTGTTAACGCCCACAGGGTACAAATGTTTCATCATTATCGATATCTGTACAATGCAAATTGGCACATCCAGCAATGGATAATATGCCGTGATGATATATTTATTTATTTAAAACGTAGGCTTAATACTATTTAAATTATTATTTCATTTAATTTAAGCAATTTTGAATTAAAATATTAAGATCTTCCGCTATTAATTTTTATTTATAGAAGTTGAATATTTCTTGAAGGAACAATAAATTAATTTGTGCGAGATTTCTGAGAGAAATGATTATACATGTTTTGTATTTGTTTTTGGTTTAGTGGCATGGATATATTAATTTCACATGTTGGCATCACGAGCACAACGCAATTCTAGTTCATAATTACGAAAGTTTGTTTAGTATTGTTTAATTTGTGTGGCGAAAATTGTGTGGTAGGTGGTACTCTACGAAATCCTAGATTTCTAAAGTTGTTCAACATTTTAACTAAATTGAGGATGCATTGTAACTTAAAACTCACATAATTAGTGTAACTTTTCTAAATGTAAATACCTTAATGTAACATAACCTATAACTCTAAAATCTCAGTTGTATTAACCGTATCCTGCAGTCATTTTCGATTGTCGAAGTTTGTCAGCAGGTTTATTATTAACGAAAGTCCTACAAGAATAATAAAATGTATGAGTAATGTAGCATTTCACATAAATATTGTCAAATACATTTTTGCATGTTTGTTTATGCATTTAAAAATATTAATGCTTAATAATGATATCATTTTTAATTTATAATTGAAAATATAAGTTCTTGACAAACAAGGGTAACAATATTTTAAATCAAATCTGCCTTTTAAATAAATACCAACTGTACGAAAAGTCAATAAATGCATGCACGGGTATTATTCACCATTTAGACGAGATACTATAGTGATTGCTTGGTTTATTACCTGGCAAAAGTTACGAACGCGATGAATGTTTAGCTGGTGCCTGTAAAGATTCACTTGACTCGGAACGACCTTTTTTACCTCTCGCTAAGAGAGGTATTGGATTCTAAAAATCATGCTAAAAATCGCATATTCAGATTTTAATGATTAAGCACGTTTTAAGGTCCCTACAATCCGATTTTAATATTTTTACGATGATGTCTGTGTGTTTGTGTGTGTGTGTGTGTGTGTGTGTGTGTGTGTGAATGTATGTGTGTATGGATGTGTGTATGTGGGTTGGTCGGAAGGACGATATCTCAAAAACTATAATACTTAATATCTGTTTAACTACGTATTTCTCAATCAGCTGAAAAGGTTTTGGTAATAATTGGATAACTGGAAGTAGCAGATTCTTAAAAAAATCTTCTAAATATTATTTTTTTATAAATTTTGTTCTTGCTAGTAAAAGATGAATAACTTCTCTATCTGATACATATAAATATTTTATTATCTTTTATAGATTTAGAGATACAGAAATATAAAATATGTTGTAATAAATCTCACAGCACAAATAATGTCATGGAAACTAATTCAAAAATGAAAAAGCTTCTAACTGACAGATAAATGTCAGTGTCAAAAATCCAGAGACATTACTGAAGATTTTTTGTCGGAAGTACATACATTATATTATTTATTATTGTATTAATAGTTAAATATTTAAAATTATAGGTTTAGTACATATACCCTTCAAAAATACTGTCAATCCCGACAATGAATTGGAAACGTTTCGAAAAATTACAAGAGTAGGACAAAATTTCTTCAAAGAATAGATGTAAGTAAGAATATAAAGTGTAGAGTGTAGCTATACAAGAAATGTTAAATACAATAGGGCGCGAGAAGTCATGTTACGTTGTTGGCCTTGACCAGCAGATATGAGGGACCGTGAAAGAATGATAGCTAGTAATTATGTACATAGATGTCAAATTTCATAATTTTTTATTCTAAATTTCGTGATTTTTTAATTCCATGTGGTTTATTTTCCTCGACAAGTAAATTCCACACTTCTCGTGACAAATTAACTATGTGAATTTAGAAAATCTTGAAATTTTTAATGAAAAATTGTGACATTTGGCATCTATGTACATAATTACTAGTTGTCATTCTGACACGGGCCCCCATATCTGCTTGTCAAGGCCAACAATGTCACATGACTGACCGCGCCCTACACTTATGTAACCAAAAACGGAAGTGGCGAGAGGTATTGTGCTGGCCACAACAGATTTTCAGTGTTTGGTATCTACTGAACATTACTCAATAGCGATTCGAAATGTAACTCTGGTGAAAAAGAAACTATTTTCTTCACATATAGATCAGGGTCCTTTGCTTATACTACCACCTGAATCTATATGGGTACTTCTATAAAAACCGTTTAGATATGGGTGTTATGTTGCCTGTCAGTCTATCCGCACGGTTGTGCCGCCATCGTCTTACGCCATCCTCGGCATGTTCTTGGCGCAAGTCCGAACCAGGTATATCATTGTCTCAAGTTGGGTACATACTCTGCAGGCGTACTACATGCGAGTCATCCTCATACTGATTACGTGGGTGGCTGTCCCGATGATCGGGACTTTCATGTACGTCTAGCTCTTAGCTTTATTAAAGTATAGATAAAAAGTAAAACGTGTATTGAGGTAGTGAGAACTATAAACTATCTCAAAAATACATAATAATACTTTCTTAAATTAATTAAGACAAAGAAAGTTAAAAATAATCATGGACTTGACCGAGACATGAACCCAGAATCTTCTTATGTATAGTAGGATGCTTTACCAACTGAGCTTTGATGTTCCCTTAAAATCAATGACGCAAATTCAACATTCTTCTGTAGCTAAAGAAGCTTATCTAAAAACAATAAATAAAAAAATCTGATGTGCCCAGCATATTACCTTCCGTCGATCCTGTGTATTATGTACAACTTCCATACATAAATTATCTTGCAAAGATCCTATATTTTCAGTAAAATTATTTCATAAACAAACTATTCAAATTGCACTTGACACTGACATCTTCTTCTTCTTTAGCTTTTCCCATTCGTTGGTGTCGCTATTTTTTATTTTCGCCTTCCATTCATTTCTGTTTTGCTTGTAGTCCTCATTCAGTTCCTTTTCTCTCAAGTCTTCTACAATACTGTCCTTCCATCTAATCTTTGGTCTTCCTGTGTTTCTTCTACCTTCCACTGCTAAGCTATTCATTCTTCTTCCAATATGTTCAAACCAATGTAATAATCTCCCTTGTATTTTTCTAGAAACATCTATCACTCGTCATTTTCCTTCTATCCCATTTATCTCAACATCTTCATCTCTGCTACATTTATTTACTTTTCATTGATATTGAAATCTGTCAATTTGAATTATCTGAATATATTAGCAATTTCAATGGTTAGCATAACTGGCTGATTTATGTAATTTAATATCAATATAATTCTTTAAATCTATATCTATTGAATATGAAGTATAAAATGCAATCACATCATCTAGAGAACATCATATTCTTTAAAATATAATAGCATGAAATGTCAGTGATATTTAACTGATTTTTTAAAAAACAAACTGTTAAAAGTTGCAAACGAGGGTACTTTCGGTGGCCCAATTATAACCAAAATCTATTCATGTCTGCATATGGATCTAAACTTGAGGAATACGAAAAAAATATAATTTTTGAATCGTGGTATGCGTTCCGAAACGATCGCCACACACATACACACACACACACACACACACACACACACACACACAAAAACACACACACATCATCGAAGAAATAGTAAATTCGTATTATTAAAAACTCGCTATCGAATTTTTTGACCAAATACAATACCTTCCTTACCTTAAGGTGATTAATACTTTTAAATTTATGATCGTTGGTGTTCGTTAGCGAGATTTGACATTTGATATTTTTTGACATTGATAGCCACTAACCTTAAAAAAATAAATTGCAGTTCTCTATTACAGCACTCGAATGAGCTATTAACAAACTCTTTTGGTTGCTTTAATTGCTTTGTTACAGACGTAAAATAGAAAAATGTTTTTATTGACCTTTAAATATAAAGGTTTTAGTCAACGCTAATTGTCAAGTGTTAGTACCTCGAATATCTTTTGAAAGTCCTATAAATATGTTTAACTCGTATGGTAACATATGATTTAATAATTAACTTTACTTGTTAGAGATAATGAGATTTCACTCTGAATTCTATTTGTACTTAAATATTTACCTATCGTTGTGAAATACTCGTGTAGACGTAGACGCAGCATTCATTACTTAAATTTTTAGTAGTCTGTTGTTTGTTTTGTTGGTCCTTTGATACAGAATTATTTTCTGTATTTCTAATAATTGGGTATTTTACAAAGTAGACGGGTTCATAAGTCCTATTTCAATATCTTTTACTTTGGTTAAACTTGTTCTTTTTCATAGAATTTTTTTGTAAACATGTAATGTATAATAATAGTATATTACATCCGAGGTGGGATATGTTTCAGAGATTATGTATATACACCACAAGGCTGTAATGAATCTCCCACTGTTTTATTCGCAATCATCCTCTTTTTAAATAACTTATTTTTTAATATTTATTGACATCTCTATTAAAATTTGTTTAGCCTACTTTATTGTAGCGATCTATGACAATGTTGCTAGGCAACCCCTATATAAACATTTACAACCCGTGAGGTGGAAGTGAAAGCTGTTATTTCCTACCCAAGAGATTGTTGTTGCATATTTTTTTATACATATTTTAGATAAATTAATAAAATAATAATTTTATAAATCCCGGAGTTTATGTTTAAAGATAAACACAATTAGATAAATGTCACTGTCAAAAAAATTCAAATTAATAATAGTAACGTTTTAAAAAGGAAACAGTAAATAGAACAATAGTTATATGGAAACGGACTTAATATACATAGTTTCCAGCATTACCAAATACAGGTATGTATTTATATAAAAGAAATAATAAATATAACATCACGGCATATTACCCATTGCTAGGTGTGCTAATCTGCTTTGTACACAGATTTCGGTAATGATGATGACATATTTAATCGTGCGGGCATTTACCAAGCGTGCCTCACAGGTAATCATTTCTGGCGTGGAGAGTGGACCACAGGGATTAATTTTGTGCCATTTAAAATTCTAAATATTTGGTGTTGGTAAGAATTGAATCCGGTTCCCCAGGCGACCACGAGACCCCATAAGTATATGTATTTAAATTAATAAAAATTAAATGGCGGGAGGCATTGTGTTGGTCACATCAGATTTTTTATTTTCCATATCGAAGAAATATGATACAAAAAGATAATAAGAAATAGTTACAGCATGTATTAGAAGCGCAATTTTTTAATAAAAGCGCCTTTATGCAGCGCGCTTTTACATTATATTCTTATAATAAATGTGCTCCGTTAAAGCGCTTTTATTATAAAAATGCGTTTGTAATACGGACCCTTATGTCGTGAAATAATAAACACTATTTACTATAGATGTTTTCTTTTTCGCTATAATATCGTAAAAAAAAGAAAATATAGAACAGGTAGGGTTTATATACTGATAATTACAAACAAAAAATATTCCGATTACAAGATTTTGAGGTATCGCTATTCTCCAAAGATAAATTCTATTTACTAATTGTATATTCATCGTGATCAAGAAAAGTATTATTACTATTATCTATAAATACGAGGTAAAAACTAACCGGATTAAAAGTCATTTGCGATAGCGGTAACCAGAAATAAGATATTATAATGCTTTTTTTATAAAAATATTGTTGTCTAAATTGAAAACAACAGGACACCGTTGTAAGCATTATAATTCTTCGTCGGTGGTTGTCATACCGCCGAGCGACATAAAACTTGAAATATACCTTTCAGCTCGGAAATACCTTAGTGGGGGCAAATGAGAAGTAAAGTTTGACAAAGGATTTCGGATTCTATGACCTGTGTACAAGTATAAGTGGCGCGTACAGAAAGCATCCAACCGATGTTATGAATACTACTGCTTTTACACGCGCCCTTAAGAATGACGTATATTTCAATCTCTAAAAGATTAGGAATCGACATATTACTATAATGATTGTGAATAAACAATTTTATTTTACTTTATTTTTAATAAGATGGATCACATTTACCAGCAATTTTCTATTTTCTGCGTAACGCTGAGCGCGGTGAAAAGTATAGCCGCCGTCATAAGCATTCAATTGTGTACGGTTCTAATATACGCTGCAACATGCGATGCGCTCTTCTTTAGTTACATATAGCTCGTTATAACCATGGATACCTATTGAAAATACATTGAAAAATAAGCCTTGTCAAAGTTAACAACGTGATTAAAGTTAACAATGTTTTATGCAACTGGGCCTAAGTCTATTCTATATCCACATTATCAGAGGATTGAATTCTCATCTGCCAGCGCAATACACTTGGTGATTAAGGAATAATATATTTATTAAGGTAGCTTCTTTAACTACCAAGTGAGTCCCAGTGAATCAGATGAGTATTCAATGCTCCGAATAGGAGAGCATAATCCTATAAGACTAGCATTAAAAAGTGGTGGTAACTAAACACGAGTAAGTGTTAAAAGTAACAATGATTTGTCACTTTTTAACACTGGTGTTATAAAATGACATTTTTAACCCTAAAAAACAAACATTAATTTACTTTTAATAGATTTGTAGAAAAAGTAATATGGTGTAATTTTAAAGAGTTATTTTTGAGTTTTAGACGATATACCAATTATAATATTATTTTACTCATCCTTGCATCTTATTTCGTAGAATTTCTAGAAACAACCTTATATATCTCATCACTTCTCAGCCCAATATCTTTCCTTGAAATCCCGATTCGGAGAACCGGCACAATACTGTAATTCCAGGATCCCGGATAACAACCGGAGTATTACCTGTAACGACATGCTCGTTACGCGAAGTGATCACAGATCGCACTACCAGAGAAAAACAACTGAACTGAACATTGAGCAGTGACGGTAATTGGTAAAGATAAATCAAATGGCTACTAGGATTGAGCAGACATGTTTAGCCTTGTACAGTTTTGTTTGATTTTGTTATGTCCAGAGCGTAGGTATGGAAAGAAAATAAAAACAATAAAATACAGATGTTGTGCTGTGTAGTTTAAAAACAGTAGCGGAATTTTCATAATTATATTTCATATGTGTAATTGGAAATTAAAATTCCGTTTTAGAAAATGTTCGTAAAATTTTAATATTTTTACAAATTGTTTTAATAAAATTAATTAAAATTTTAATTATAACGGTATTAATGAATTTTCACAAGACATGTTTTATTTTAAATATAATTATTTTAGAATTAAATGAAAATATTTTATATAAATAGAATGAAACGATTAATTAGTTGTTATAATATTGCAAAAGATAAATAGAAATGGATACTGTTAAAATGTTTCTGTTAAAATTTCGCATCCGAAAAGTATATGTTACAAAAATTGTCTTGCTTCTATTGTCCGAATTTTTTATGCCTTTTACAGGGATTACAAATTGATATACGTCTAATAAGTCCCCGTAATTATGCGTTGCGGAAGAAAAGTAAAATAAAAGCTGTAATTTTTTAGCTATTTACAGACTGCCATAAGAAATAGAACAAACAATGCGTTTGTGTTGACAGGAAACAACTAACCCAAATTTTTTATAATGATTGATTTCATTAAATTATTTATCAATAATCATGGATACATTTATTACCTCATAAATTAATTTAATCAAACCAATAATTATGAAGACTATTACATAATGTCATGTGTCAAATTCAAACATTACAACTGTTTAATATTTTCTCTCACGACCACATTTAAGATACACACGATTACATAGGTGCAAAAATTGACAATATTATTCAAACATCAGAAAAATCCTAACACACTAGTGTATTATTATAACGCACAGGAGTGTTGCCAACTGACTGGTAATTTGGGCTTGTGTTTTATGAGAAATCGCTAAATATGAAAGTATGAAATGAATAATATGATTAGTACGATTTTACAATTATGATAATAATACTTATAAACAGTACAGTTAATACTGCCACAGGCGATTGTTCACTTTGATTTATTTGACATTTTTTTTTTAGGTTAGAATCGTTCGAACATATGCGTGGTTATTACAATATTATTATACAATAAAATTTATTTTTAGTATTGCGGAGAAAACGAGAATGCGATTATCACAAAAATGAATTACAGTGACAGTAATTCGTCTGATGTACCACCGAGTGTCGTGCAGGTGATGACTAATTTGAGGTATATTAAATTGTGCCGTTTTTTGTGAAAAAGTAGTGTACTAAACTAGATAGAAAGAGATTTTCATACACTCGCGAATCAACATTCACACTCGATATGAATGACCCGTTTCCGTAGCTCGTTGTGTAAATAACTATTTCGTCATACCTATTACGAAAATATGACATTTTATCATTCTTTCGTTGACAGTGAGTGACAGTTTATATTCAAGAGCTAGTTACCATAGGCAACGCGTTGAAATATTTCATTAGGTATCTTGGGCAAAAAAGTAAAATGTCTACAATTACCTTATGGGGTATTTCGCAGATGATAAAATATGGGAAGTTGCTTTTGTCGCCTCTTGTATTCTTAAAACATGTTTTCGATTAAATAGTAATAATTTTGTTGACAAAATTATAAATTACACTGACATGAAACGTAAAACATTTGAAATTTTCTTGTTGAAATAGTGTTATTTCGTAGTTGAGAATATCTAAAGCACCGCTACCTTCATTAATTATTGATATGACAGATGTGAATAAAAAATGAAATATACTTAATTTTATATCATGTAAAATGAAATACGTATAAGATATGACGAAAAATCTCATATGCACCTCGAGTTCGTACAATGCAATTTTCGATCTTAAATGCGTGCTGCACCTCGGTCCTACAGGCCTTGGTTGTGCACTGCATTCTCGACCGAAAAACTGGACCTAAGACTATCTTGATACATAAATAGCTACTGTTTTATTTCTCGTGACAAAACGTAAAACTTTTATTTTACGTCTCTCTCAGGAAAGACACGCATGTAAAAAATAATTTTAAACTTTCTACTTGTAGTTTTTAATTCTAAATATTTTTTGTATTTACGCCTTTATACTAAAATACATAAGACAAAAATTACAGCGATATGAAATTTTTCCGATGGTCCAGGAAAAAAATTAAACACCCGGTATATTGAAATGTTATTAAAAAAATTACTTTGTACAGCAGAATAAAATAAAGTATAGAAAAACATCATTTGGTTTTTTTTTATTCACTTCTAAGAAAATGTAAACCTATTTTCAAGGACCACTAAGGAATAACACAATAAAAGTCTAAAGTTGATATTAATTTTTCAAACTAACTCACTTTGTTTATCACTATTTTTCTACCTTATCGTTTATGTCAAATAGCTTAAAATATCATACATAGTTTTGTTGTGTAACTAATCTACGTGGCAATCTAGTAATAGAAAACTAATAGTCTATTATTTATGCAGCATTATATGTTCTTTGTGATTCACGTATTTCATTAATCTTATTTAAAAACTGGGTATTACTCTAACTTACATAGGTAGTACCTCAAATTTGTTTCGATAATTTCTCAATTGACTTCTCACTTTACACTAGCCCCTATTAATATTTCTTACAGGTGGGTTATATTTTTCGAATCTAATTCTTATTGTATAGCTATTGCGTACGTCTTGGAAACATTGTACTGACTATATTTGTCGCAATATAAATAAAACTGATAGAATTCCGGTCCTCTATAGATACGTACAAAAATTAAGAAAACAACGTACATATATAATAATTCAGATGATTCGGGTTCGAATCTGATCGCAGGTCTCACCACGATAGCTTTGAACCCAGGCATATTGTCATTACCAAAATCTGGGATGATAAGCATATTGAATTATATCTCCACAAGATTTCGTGACGTGACACCTGGCAAACACTCTCAACGGTACAGCTATGTTGTCATTACCGAACTCTGCGAATAGGTGTACATTGGTACTCCCATTTGTGCCATTTAAAATTCAAAATAATTGGCGTTGAGGAGGATCGAATCGGGTTCCCCAGATTCGCAGCCAGTCATCAGGCACGCGGCAACGAGACTCCATATGTATGTATTTAAATTAATAAAAATTAAATGGCAGCAGGTATTATGTTGGTCACATCAGATTTTTACCTCTCGCTAAGAAAGGTATTGGAATTATGCTAAAAATCGCATATTCAGATTTTAGGGAATAAACACGTTTTAAGGTCTCTAGAATCCGATAATAACATTTTTACGATGATGTCTTTGTGTGTGCTTGTATGTGTGGATGTGTGTGTGTGTGTGTGTGTGTGTGTGTGTGTGTGTGTGTGTGTGTGTGAGGTTGTTGGAGGTACGATTTCTCAAATTCTATAAGACTAAAGACCTGTCTAACTACTGGTTTCTCAATCTAACAGCAATGGGAAGAGTTGAATAGATTCTGGTATCAATTGGACAACTGGAAGTAGTAGTATTTTAACAAAAATCTTCTAAATATTATTTTTAGAAAATTTATGCTATTACAAATAATAAAAACCAAAATACTCTATCCCACACATTTAATTTTTTTATTATACAGTAAAAATTTTTAAAGATGTCCGATCAAGGTCATCTACGAATTGTATGGATTCAGATTTTTGCTCCGCCCATTCTGACAAATTCAGTAGTGTCGTTTGCTTAGTTTTTATGAGGGGACGTGAGATACCACTGTTATTTTATTTTTATAAAAATATATGTTACAATAAAAGCATTCAAAATTTAATAATAAGTCAGCTGGTAAGTTTATTAGCAAATGTAAAACCAAATATGTGAAAAATAAGATGACAAAATGTCAGTGTCAGTGACACTGACAGATAATAATGTTATTCGTACGGCTATGAATCAAGGTAACTTATCATTGATAATATATATATATATATATATATATATATATATATATATATATATATATATATATATATATATATATATATATATATATATATATAGTAAGAAATATCCATGTATACTGGGGTATCCTAAACAAAATCAAAACATAGAGAGAAAACGTCTTATTTCTGATATTTTCCTTATAGGGTAGGTTGTCCAATAAATCTTATCTAAAATCTGGTTGAAAAAACTTGAGAATGTAAATTTCCAATGGCTGTAGAGTAGAAAAACACGCTTGTTGCTGGATGTTAAAACACCTCCCACATCTCGATGTAACATTATTCAACAATTCAGCAGCGGAAGTCCGCACCGGCATAAATATTTATGCCTTCTGGTTGCGGCGAACTTTTATCAAAGGTCCTCACGTCATATAAAATTATAATCAGTACAAGGTGTTTGAAAACACGATAGTATCCAACATTTACGCGCCGTCCGTTGACAGCCGGAAGTTGCTCGTTTGCGCAAAAAGCGGTGAAATTGCGCACGACGGGAGATGGATGAGATATGTAGTTCTTAGTTTCCAAACCCTAAATGTGAGTTTTATGGTAAATTGATAGTTTCAAATACCCGGAGATGAAGTTTACTTCTAAATGTTGGTATTAAACTACGGAACACAAAATGGAAAAGATATCTTTATGATAATGATTAATAGTTCAAAACAAAAAATAGTCCACGGGAAGTAATGGAATTGCTATATTTTCACATTTTCAATAACTATTCATGGTAATATGAAATTTATATTTATGATATATGAAATATAATAATAAATTTTATATGGTATTATTTTTATTATTTATTTAAAAAAAAAACAAGATTTATATTTTATTAAATTTATAACATTATTTGAAGTATTTAATACATTTATATTGGACGAAAAATTACTTTGTATCCCAAAAGGAAATGATAGATATAAATTTTATTGTTTCAGCTTTATATTTTGTATAATTGCAGCAATATTTTGTGTTTATAACCAATTGATACAAAATCTAGACATGAAATAATTTGAGACTTAAAAAACTAAGAACTAAATATAAAGCGATACAGTCCGAATTGATTTAGGATTAATTTATTTTTTCTACAACTGTCAAAAATTTGATATTTAATGCATTGAAATCAGTAAGCGCAATATAACAATGCAGTATTCTTTTTACCTAAAGGCTTACTTGTCAATTTACTAAACAAATTGGGGACAGTGTTTCTCGCAAGGGTGGTCCGGGGGGAGGGAGGGGTTAAATTAATTACATTTTGATTAGTACAGTTAACATGTTTTAAATTTTATTTTCATTGTATTGTAGCATGTGTGAACCCGACGCCACTGACTCTAGGAGTACGCTACCGCAGCCGCTGGTCGAACGTTTATCGAACGGCGCCTAATGTGAGCAATGACGAAATCGCGGCGGACCAGTCTAGACCTACTTAATTACGTACGATCGGCTGATTCCTTTGTATTCCTTTGTATTCAATGGAATAATAGAGAACTGTCTAGAAAAAGGACGCCGAATTATATAAATACCATCAGGGAAGATAGTCGAGATATTTAGATATAGACACGCATCGTGGAATGAACAGAGTGATATAGATAAATAGTCTACGAGTGGTGAACATAAATAAATATATTTATATAAATAAGTATAGTGAAATGTTGTTTAAATAAATAATCTTAATGTTTAAGTATTTAACAATATTTTTAGTCTTAAATTAGCGTTTATATTTATTTAATCATTATGTTAGTTATTTTTATTATCTTTATTTTAATTATTTATCGTTTAATAAACACTTATTTTAATAAATAATATTTCTCTGATTTTTACACTTCACCCAAATAAATAAACGTTAGAGTATTTTATAGCACAAACGAAATTGTCCGCGTCGAGTTGTTCATAGTTATATATTTGTAATTGAATTCCCAATTTAATATTAATTTATGTCATTGTTTAACGAAATGATAAAATACACCCACTTTCAGTTACGAGAACCCGTTATAAACCTTTCTCGTGAAATAGCCGGATTATATATTGCATTTCACACACTGCAACGTATAGGTATAGAGTTATCAAAAATAACTGATTCAGTTGGCATTAAAAAATTCTTGAAATTAATGACTGATACAAAAATTTAATTCCTGTTGTTGACAGTGACATTTAAAAAATTAAATTTGGGTACATTTACAATTTTTTATTAAAATAGTCGTTGTTTCCCTTACCCACATCATTTAATTTCTTACATTACACAGAGAGAAATAATCTAAAGTATTTCAAATATACCTATTTCTTTTTATTTTTATTTTAATTCTCTTGATGTTATACCGCTATTTTAAAATAAAATAAAAACACTAATTTAATATCTAATCGATTTCGGTTTATTAGTAAACCATCATCAGAGATACATGAATAAATTATAAAGTAATATATATATATATATAGATATATATATATATATATATATATATATATATATATATATATATATATATATATATATATATATATATATATATAAACATATTTGACATAAAACAAAATATCAATATATGTATATGAAATAATACAAGAAGCTAAAGTATTTCAGTTACTCGAAAACTTGTTCGATGTCAGGCCCCTGGTTTGATACAACATATTTGTGTTAATTGTAAAAAGGCATGTCAATAGTATGTATGACGTAGTGCAAACTGTGGAAAAAAGGGTCCCCAGAAATATTTTGCCAACTGAATCAGTTATGTTTCATCGCTCTTTATTATTTCGTACACTGTGCATATTATCAGATAAATCAGATATAAAATGAGAAAAAATGCATTTTACATTGTGAAAATGTTTTTAATATTAATAAATGTGTTATAACAATCACTTTTATGTATGTTTATTTTAAAAAAATATTACAAAATATGATTATTATATTAGAACAATTTATATTTTGGTTAAAATCTTCATCACCGTGTTCCTTCGTTGTTTTTACCTTCCGTCACCCCTAGGTAAGGAAGGTATTGTCTTTGGTCAAAAAATTTGGTGGTGAGTTTTCGATGAATAAGCACGTTTTACACTACGATTTTACTATTTCTACGATGATATCTGTGTGTGTGTGTGTGTGTGTGTGTGTGTGTGTACATGTGTGTGTGTGTGTGTGTGTGTGTGTGTGTGTGTGTGTGTGTGTGCATATGTGTATGTGACTATAATTTCGGCCGCGATATCTCCAATACTAGAATTCCAAAAATAACAATTTTTACCTATTCCTCTTCCTTACATCCATATGCAGACTTGTTTAGATTTTGGTTATAATTTGTCAACAGAAAGTACCCTCATTTGAAGATTTTAACAGTTTTTTTTTTAAAAAACGCTGTTAAATATTATTTTTTGACATTTAATGTTATTATAAATATTAAAGAATATTCTTATCTATACGAATAGATTGCGTTTTATGTTTCATATTCAATGGATATAGAGCTAAAGAATTATAAAGAAACTAATTTTATAAATCAGCCAGCTATACTATAACCATGGAAACAGCTACTATATTAAGAAAATTCTAACTGGCAGATGTAAGTGTAAATAAAAAGAAAATTAATGTGGTAAAGATAAAGATGTTGAGATCGATGTTGAGGAAGACATGGATAGACAGGTAAGTAATTAATGAATAAGGGAATTGGCTTGAGTGATAGAAGTTTCTAAATAGATACAAGAGAGACAATTACATTGATTTGAACATGTTATGAGGAGAGATGAAGAATATATTGGAAAAATGAATATCTTAGTAATAGAAGGTAGACGAAACAGAGGAAAACCAAAGGTAAGATGGAAGGACTGTATTGCGGAAGACTTAAGAGAAAAATAAATTATTGAAGAAAAAATAGCAATCCCTAACGAATGTGAAAAGCTAAGGAAGAAGAAGATGTCAGTGTCAAGTGCAATTTGCATAGTTTGTTTATGAAATAATTTTACTGAAAATATAGTATCTTTTGTGAGAAAATTTATGTATAGGGCGCGGGCAGTCACGTGACTGCTGACCTTGCCTTGGCAAGCAGATATGAGGGCTTGTGTCAAAATGACAGCTATTAGTTGTGTCCATAACCGACAAATGGTCATAATTTGTTCAAAAATTTCTGATTTTATTATTTCATATGATTTATTTGTTATCAGGATTGTGGAATTCAGTTGCCGAGAAAAGGAATCATATAATATCAAGAAATTAAATTTGAATAAAAAATTATTACATTAGTTATAGACATAATTAATAGCTGTCATTCTCATAAGGGCCCCCATATCTGCTTCCTAAGGGCAGCAAAGTCACATGACTGCTCGCGCCCATGGAATTTTTTCATAATACACAGGATTGACGGAAGGTAATGTGCTGGCCACATCAGGTTTTTCTTTATGCAATTTTCATTGACAATCTCTTGTCACTTGCCAATGACAATCTCTTATCACTTTCGTGTTTTACCGGGTGTTACAGTGTATAATATCATAAATTTTGTATGAAACTTGTGTAAAAATTTTAAAAAAATGTTTCAAAATTCAACTGTTACCTACCGAGATGTAAAATTACCGTATTTTTTTTAATTATCTAAAAATGTCATCATTTGTCAAATACAGGTGTTTTACATCTTCAGTATAAAAATTAAATGGCAGGTACTACATGGATATACTGATCACAAATTATCCTGAAGTTGTGAAATGTCCTGTACTCGTATATTTATTTACATTGAAATAGGTTTCTTGTTGCGCTTAAAAATTTCGAATGTATGTAGGTGTAGATGATGAAAATATTTTCAAGTATATTTTGACAGAATATTTGATAAATGATATTTAAAAATACTGCTTTAAATAAAAATTATACATATACAATCTCTTATAGTATTTCTTAATATAGATGTTTAAAAGTAAATTATAGAAAAAATAATAATCTTGATTAGAATGTTCTGTCAGAGTTCTTGTTTTGGTTTTGCTGATAGAGAATTTTTAGAATTCTAATGATCGCGCGTCTGTTCGATTCAGTCTCATTTATTATTAAAGTGTATTTGACCGGAGCTGAATCGGTAGAGTTTCCACATTCTTGAATAATAAATGCATCACAATGTACTCTTGTGTGTAGTTCCATAGACAAATAGACTATCCTCAAACCTCATCTATGAATTGTATATGTACAGAAAAAAAACCTTTCATCGAATTGTGAACTACGATAAGGTAGAAAAAACTGTTCTAATTACTACAATTTAATACCAATGACTAATAAATATTTAGTAATCACAATTAAATTTTCTTATTCATTATAGTTATATTCCGATTCCTAACCTTTTAGAGGTTGAGAACAGGAATATGTTTGTGCCTGTAATCCATGCCATGTAAATCAAAATTTGTATATATTGTCTACATCAACATAGACTATATTTTTATTTTTTTGTTTAAAAGAATATAAAAAATATAGTTATTTTGTTGCTTATGTGCTTCCGAGTATAATTTAATTTTGTTAAAATTCTTGTTTACTTTTCTGCCTCCCATTTTTGTTTATTCTTTATCAATGAATCTGCAAAATAAGTATGAAATTATCTTCATTTCGTTAAATCTCCTTTGCGCATGTGCCATTACAAAGTTTACATTTTATACGTATTGTTTACATGTGAAATCATTCTTTACATTGCTTACGTATGTAAGTAAACTATCATAGATTACGCGTAGACGCACATCCATGGTTGGGAAATACGTTATTCCTAAATGCAACGACAATATCACCTGGGAAATTAATCACGCTTCCACCCCACGTGCTCTCCAAGGATGGGATATAGGTTGTGTAGGATTAACTCACAGATCTTTACAATAAAGTAGGATACACAAGAAAAAAGCCTTCGAATTGTTTTTCACACAGCATTCTTTAGACGAGATATGAATTTTGTAGCATAAGTGGTTTTTAGCTCTGGAACTTTTAAAATATTATTTGCATAACCGGGTAGTGTTTGTCTTGTAATGACGTTGTTCCTTTTGGGACCTTTTTTCTTTAAGGGGGTGTTTCGAAAAAGCGACATGAAGTAATATCGCCCGTTTCGTGAACTAAAGTAGATTTAACCATTAAATTAACCAAGAGAGGGCTGTAGGCAGGTTTCGGTCTGTACTTATAGGTTCATGTCAGAGATAAAGGAATGCCGAAAATAAGGTCTTTAGGTAAAGTTGTACTCAGGGTCTGCGGCATAGAAAACCAATATACTACCTGCTCTGGGGTTTTATGATTACTCCATATGTAACCAGTAACAAAATGCAACAGCAAACCATTCTTTTTCTAGTTTCTATCATTTAACGTGTATATAATAATATACAAAATAAAAATTATTTTGTATATAAAATTTACTAATAAGTGATAATTATATTGAGAATATAATATGATATATGTATAGGTGTCCCTCTTTCACTATCTTTATTTCAAAAACTATACTATGTTATTTAAGGAAATTTGGTATCTACTATCGGGTATATAATTATAGTATATTTGAAATTCAATAACTTGGTTTCGAAAATTATGAAATTTACTTTCAATTATAGACTATATACATTGTTACGTAATTATACTAAGTTTCATATTTTAAAATTGAATAATGTAAAAATTATGACAATAATTGTTAAAAATGACCCCCATTTTTAACGCGTTTGAATGTCTAATATCCATATATATGCATGGAAACATTTTAAATTTTAACGTGTAACCATAGGCTTTGTGAATCATTTTAACGATAATTTTTTGTCCATTTATTTATATTTTGGTTATAACAATTAAAAAGGTAAAAGTGTTGGATCTCAGCTTGTATTAATAATTAAAAATTGAAATTTGGCATGTTGGTTCAGAATGCAGTTTTTATATACAATTAAATAAATGAGCTGATGCCTGGTAAACGTCCGCCCGGTACAATGTCATCATCATTACCGATATCTGTGATAAAGCAGATTAGCACACCGAGCAATGGGTAATATACCGTGATGATATACCGGAAAGTGGGGGGCCCGGGTTTGATTCCCGGCGATGTCAATTGATTTTTCAAAATAAATTTAAATATGTACCGGATGTCTACTTTATTTTTGACCTATAGGAAATCCAATGTTAATTTTTATCACATCCCACCAATTCAGGGCTGAAAGTGGAAACTAAAGCAAAATATGATTGTAGGATCATACTTTTCATTAGTTTTATTGTCTGAAATTCGGCAATATTATGGTCCTCAAGATGCAGTTATATGTGATTTACTAGTAATCCGTAGCTATAGTTTTATTCAAGAATCACACGCTAGTTGTTGCATTTGGAGAAATTTTATTCCACAGTTCGGATTATTTTCGTCCCGATTATTATTAAGTAGATTGTGTTGTGTACTTGTAACTGTTATTAATTTCGGTAGCACAGAAAGATAAAACTTAGAATTAGGGGAAAATTTTATAGTTATGGTTTACATAATCCGTCGGCAATTCCCATTATATCGGTTTCTCTTACGGGGAAGCATAATGATAGGTTTAGATATAAACTGTATTACTATTGCTGTAATCGGAAAATTTAAATAGATGAGATTAGATAACAGGGAGTTCGGTGTATTTTTCATCTTCAAATTATAATAAAACATTATGAATTATCAGTTAAAATAACCGTATTAAGATCTTCCAATAATTATTTATTCGTATTGCATAACTTTGTAGATTTTTGTTATTTACAAAATATATATGATATTAATGTTTTCAATTGAAATTTATTTTAATGCTATCTACATTTGAAAAAACTTTGTCTTATTGGCTTAGGCGTTGGCGTTAGAAATAGATAATTATGGAAATCACATTCTATGATTTTTATTAATTTTATAAACATGATATAATTTTGACAATTATTTGTTAAATACAAACATTTCAACTTCTTAACTGGTTTCTTGGGGTAGTACAAGCTGGGAGATTTATTACAACAGATTAGGATTTAACAATGTAAACAAGCGATGTCAGGTAGAAATTTTGAAGGTCATTTTTCATATATTTAAAATTTAAACTACATTACCGACACCAATATTGCTGACATCTGTAATACAAACGTTGAACTATTTCTAAGCACGCTGCTGTCGAAAAATATCGGTTGTGTAAAATATTTGAAACTTCGTTTTTAGCAAATATACACAAATGTGCACTATGAATGTTGCATATTTCGCCATTGTTTTGATTTTGTTATTTCATAAATGTGTTTTTGTTACATAATATTAAATCTTAAGCTAAAAATGAAATGTTTTCTGCCATATGAATTAAAATTTTCTATCCAAATTTGTTTCTATCGACGAAGACAACAATATATTTATATAATTTTTAGTTTTAGTAGCTTTTCTTCAATTGGAAACCGATTAAATGATGTTTTAAAATCAATTTTTTTGCTTATGCAACCCGACAAACAAAAACGCCCCCTTAACAGTTATATAAACGACTTCAATAACTTCATGCTTCCCTCTACTGGTGTTCTGTTTGCAGACTACACCACCCTTAGGTACACAAGGTAATACCAACTATGAAGTTCTGTTAAATAAGAGTAATACAGATTTCATGCAAGCTGAAAATTGATTCGCTGCAAATTGTTTGCTGTTAAATAAGGAGAATACACAACTGGTTATATCTAGCAACAGAAATTAAAAAGAGATAATACTATTTCAGTACTTGGTGTTTACAATGAACCTACTTTTAATGATAAATCGCGGGTATGTTATATAAGTAAAAAAAAAAACTGTACAGTACTAAAATTAATATAGAGATAACAGTCTATATATTCTATTATGAAAATGTGAAAAGATAATGTCAGCCAATGGATTTGAACCGAGGACCATTATTTTGTCGGAATAATGGTCCTTGGTTCAAATCCAGGTGACTGACATCTTTTCACAATTTCATAATTTATTTGAAATATATGGTACTATTTTTTTGCTTAGACGATTAGCAACAATCAGTGACAAAAACTGTTTGAAAATAGTTTATTTCTCCTTATTTTATTCTACAATTTCTTACGGCATCTTGTTTTGGGTAAATTCTTGTAAATCTATAAAAAAATATTTATTATGCTGAAGACTGCAATAAGTTGATTTTATCGAATTAGGAATATTACCATTTTCTTCTTTATATATATATATATATATATATATATATATATATATATATATATATATATATATATATATATATATATATATATATATATATATATATATATATATTTCATACACTAATTGAAATCCATAGAAATAAGGCTAATTTATTAAAAGATAAATATATTCACAGCTACCCTGCCAACTAGGTCGTCAAATTTATTGCGTAAACCACATTACAAATTTCATAAATCTAAAAGCAACACTTTAAATTTTGATCTTTATAACAGACAACCTTAAGAAATTCAAAATCACTGCTAAAACATTCCACACTGTAGAAGAGTTTTGTTCTCATAATTCGAATATCTTGATATGAAACATAATTTATTTGAAATCGTCACTAAAGTGCACAAAAATCGTCATTAAATGTTTAGAAATCGGCACTAAAGTAATCCATTATATGACAATATCATGCAAACACAATATTGCCAACTTTATGATAATTATTGTACATATAAGATAATTTGTGTAGGTAGGTGTACGATGTACATTAGTAAATTTGTACGTAAAATGACAAATAATATGTGCAAGAAGAACGAATTCAGATGAAGAAGTTTGAGATAGCACACATTTTGAGTATTCATTACGATAACTTCAATGTCCGGAAGTTTGTCAAACTGGACATTAAATTTGTTTGTTTAACTGACAGCAACTTACAGATTTGTCAACAGGCTATAAATATAAATATTCTGTTCATTTTCACAAAATTTCGATTTCAAATAAAATTTAATATGCTATTCGACACTGTTTTTATCACTCATATAGTTTATTTTCCTAGATTTTATGGCCTCGGCAACTAAATTCCAAATTGTATTGTGTTCTACAAGTCAATAAAAATGATTATTATTACTACACATTAAGAAGGTTCCCAATTTTTTCCTTAATAATAATTATGATTTTCCCTTTTTACCTCTCGCTAAGAGAGGTATTGGATTCATGCTAAAAATCGCATATCCAGATTTTATTGAATAAGCACGTTTTAAGGTCCCTACAATCCGATTTTAACATTTTTACGATGCTGTCTGTGTGTGTGTGTGTGTGTGTGTGTGTGTGTGTGTGTGGATGTGTGTGTGTGTGGGATGTTGGAAGGACGGTTACTCAAAAACTATAAGACTTAAAATTTGTTTAACAACGTATTTCCCAATCGGACATTCATGGGAAGATCTGAAAAGGTTTTGGTAACAATTGGACAACCGGAAGTAGAAGATTCTTGAAAAAAAATCTTCTAAATATTATTTTTTGAAAATTTTTCTTGATAATATTAAAGAAAAATAAATTCTCTATCTGATACATTTAAATATTTTATTATATATTCCATAGATTTAGAGATAAAAGAAGTATAATATATAAAATAATCTGTTGTAATAAATTTGACAGCCGAAAGAATGCCATGAAAAATAGTTGATAATTTAAATAATTTGTAACTGACAGATAAATGTCAGTGTCAGAAATAATGAGTAATGAAAGAAAAATGTACTTGGAGAATCCCTTAGTTCTTGATCTGTGACTATTATGGAGATGACAAGTCTAGGTTGAAGGACTTAAATTTGTTTCAAACATTATGGGACAATGTACACCAGTACTATAGACTAGAGTAACTTTGAATTGCGAAAAAGCTATCAAATTCTTCTCAAGTAAGTTGTAAATATTGACAAAATTACACATCGATATAAGAATAATTGGAGTGCAATCTATCCGTCACTTTATTAAAGGGAATTAGTGTTATTTAGATATAACATGTATGAAATAATAAAATGTAAAAGAAGATATGTAAGAATAGATGCACAATCCATATATACATTTTAGACCGCCCAAAATTAATGTTTATACTAGAAGAATATGAAGAGAAAGTAAACAACGTTGTTCGAATTGAAAATTGCAGTTACCAGCCTAATATTTATAAATGGTAAACTCTACTTTGTAATTTATTGTAACATAATTTATGGTAAAATATCTTCATGTTGAGACATGCTATTATTGAATAATAAAGAAGTTTATACGTCATAGATTTATATGAATATATTATTTGTATTTATAAAAATATTCTTTGCTTTATGCATACAGCCAGGTAAAATATACGGCGAGAGGTTATGTGCTGGCCACATCAGATTTTTTACCTTCCGTCAACTCTAGGTAAGGAAGGTATTGTCTTTGGTCAAAAAATTCGGTGGTGAGTTTTCATTGAATAAGCACGTTTTAGGGTCTTTACAATACGATTTTACTATTTTTACGATGAAGTCTGTATGTGTGTGTGTGTGTCTGTGTGTGTGTGTGTGTGTGTGTATGTGTGTATGTGACCGCAGTTTCATGCACGATATCTCCAATACTAGAATTCCAAAAATTACAATTCTTGCATATTCCTCTTCCGTACAACCATATGCAGACTTGATTAGATTTTGGTTATAATTGGTCAACCGGAAGTATCCTCATTTGAAGATTTTAACAGTTTTTCTTGAAAAACTCAGTTAAATTTTATTATAACTTAAAGAATATATTATTCTCTATACGATTTGATTGCATTTTATATTTCATATTCAACAGATATAGAGTTAAAGAATTATAAAGATTGTAATAATTATAAAATTTCATATATCAGCCAGCTGTGCTAACTTAACCATGGAAACTGCTAATATATTCAGGTAATTCAAATTGACAGATGTCAATATAAGTAAAAAATAAATGTTGAAAGAATAAGGGAAATAACTCTAGTGTTGGGCGTTTCTAGAAAGATATAAGAGAGACGATTACATTGGTTTGAACATGTCATGAGGAGAGATGAGTATATTGGAAGAATGAATAGCTTATAAAATAAGTTGGAAGAAACATAGGAAGACCAAATATAATATGAAAGTAGAGAAAAGGAACTGAATGAGGACGATAAACAAAACAAAAATTAGTGGAAGAAGAAAATAAAAAATAGCGACCCCCTTACGAATGGGAAAAACTAAAGAAGAAGATGTTAGTGTCAAGTGCAATGCGAATAGTTTGTTTATGAAATAATTTAACTGGAAATATAGGATCTTTTGCAAAAAAAAATTATGTGTAGGGCGAGTGCAGTGACGTGACTTTGCTGACTTTGGCAAGCAGATATGTGGACCCGTGTCAAAATGACAGCTATGAATTACGTCCATAACTGACAAATGTCGTAATTTTTCATTCAAAATTTCATGATTTTCTTATTTCATGTGGTATATTTATTATCAGGGGTGTGGAATTCAGCTGCCGAGAAAAGGAATCATAAAATACCAAAAAAATAAATTTTGAATGAAAAATTTTGACATGAGAATGACTTGCAAAATAGAAATAAATGGAAAAAAATAAAAAATTAGCGACCCCTAACGAATGGGAAAAGCTAAAGAAGAAGAAAATGTTAGTGTCAAGTGCCATTTGCATGAAATAATATTACTGGAAATTTATAATCTTTTGCAAGACATTTTATGAATGGAATTTGTACATAATACACAGGATTGACGGAAGGTATTGTGCTGGCCACATCAGATTTTTCTAAAATAGGTTTAAAAATAATAAAAATGTATGCTTTTACATATTTTCTATTTTTACTAAAAATCGATCAACTTATAGAATATGTTACAAAATTTATTTTTAATTTTAACAAAGAATTCAAATAATAGTATATATGGGATGTTCTTTTGAAAAAAATGAATTTCATGAATACATATTCTTTAATTTTTCGACTTAGAATTTACATTTCCGAAAAACTGTTAATTATAAATTTGTAGTAGTGTAATTAACACAAGTTTTATTATAAAAATGTTTTTAGAGATTACACAAATTTGATTCCATTCAAGAGATAAAGATGTAGCCGTTTTTAGACAAAAAATTAAAAAATTCAATATGCTGAATATGAAATGCAAATGTGAAAAATTATTGTATCGTTTGTACATTTTTCTGCTGAATTCAATGTTAAATTGAAAATTATAGTGTTCCGTTTAAGAATATTAGATACTACATTGGAGAATGTAAACGGATGATGAATAAAATGAAAGATAATAAATCAATATATTCCTTGCTTGCAAACGATTCGGTTTTTATTAAACCATCATCAGTGCACCAGGAGCTCGTTATTGAATTTACAAGTGAAGGTACACATGTGACAATGTTATTTAAAAAAGTTTGCAATATCATTCAGTGTAAATATACAACAGCAAAATGATATTGTAATTTTGTTTAAATAACATTGTCACATGTCTAAGTTCATTTGTAAATATAATAATGACTCCCGATGCACTGAGTATAGTTTAATAAAAACCGGATTGCTTGCAAACAAGGAATGTATTGATTTAATATACGAGGGTCATTCAATAAGTAAAGAGACAAATTCTATAATTTTAAAACTATTCAATGAATGTGTACAATCTTTTCAGGGGTGTTAGTTGGCAACCTTGGGATATGCTCTGATCAGCTGTTTCATCATTTTATGTCAACATAACCTCAAAATTTTCAGTTCACCATGGCAAGTCCACTAGAAGATTGCACCTTAGAAGAGCAGCGCTCAGTCATTAGATTTTTAGTCGCATAAGGTGTAAAACCAAGTGAATTTTTTTCTAGAATGTTAATACAGTATGGTAAAAGTTGTATGAACCGTGCGAATTTTTACAAGTGGGTTGATCGGTTTAAAAGTGGCCGAACAAGTGTAGGTGCTGAACCCCGATGTGGACGTCTAGTGGAAATTTCTGGTCTCTCGTTGGAATCGAGGATTGACGGACTTATTCGTGATAACCAATACTACTCTGAGATGCTAGAACACAAAGTTAGACCAGCTATCAGGAGCAAACGCCGTGGACTCTTGTCAAAAGGAGTCATTCTTCAGCACGATAACGCCCGCCCTCATTCAGCCCCGCTGACCCGTGATAAGCTTCAAGAATTGGGTTGGGAGGTCTTACATCATCCTGTCTACAGTCCCGACCTCGCCCCATCTGATTTTTACCTGTTTGGACCACTCAAAGACGCCCTACGTGGAAAAAGATTTGCTAACAATGAGGAAGTTAAGGAAGCGGTGCAAAAGTGGCTTCGGGATAAATCGAAAGAATTCTTCGCCAAGGGAATTAGGAAGCTGCAAGAAAGATGGGACAAGTGCATAACTGTGGGGGGTGATTATGTTGAAAAATAGCCTTAATTTTGAAAGATTGAAATAAACCGTTTTTGAGCTATAGCCATTTGTCTCTTTACTTATTGAATGACCTTCGTACATATTTTTGGATATGAATTTTACATCGGCTTGATACTACTTTCGGTTATTTCATAAATGTCACTGTTTTGAAAATATTTTGGTTGAAACAGGCATATCGAAAAATCCTTGGAAATCATATTTTTTTTTAAAGTAGCGTAAACTTGTCAGTGGATACCTTAAGCCTGTTTTACATTAGCATAAATTTACATGCATTTTTACAACTTCGTATTTGATCACAAAATTTCCATGATTACACGGTAATAAATTTACAACTTCTTATGGTACTATACGATGTTGTAAAAAATCTCAAATAGGGCATGTTCTAATTTTGAAGGTCATTTGCTTCACATTTTGGTGATATTTAGGGTTTTCATTAAACAAAAGTTTACATTTCATGTGTAGTTGCAGGTAATTGGCTATTCTGTTCTATGAAACTTTTCACAAAACTAAACGTTAAGTTCAAATGAAGAACAATGAATAGAAAAATTAAAAAAATATTTGTAATTGTCGCAGTTGTTAATGCACGAAATAAGATTTTGAAGCGTAAACGAATTTGGGCCAAGCCGTGGATTCATAGGCGACAAAATAGAAGTATACTAAATTTAGTACAAAATAAATTGTTGCACGAAGACACTGAAAAATATAAAAATTATATTTTTGCACAACACTTAGTCCACAATTTAGTTTACAAAAACGAGCGCGACACAAAGATGAAAACATCAGCTGTAAACATTTGAGAAGTTAGTAAACCGTAGTAGTAAACTTACCAACATATAAAAATGTACTTAAGTTGGCAACAATCAAACATGTCACAAATATTTGGCCGTGTAAAACGAAAAGATTTTGATCAAAAATTATTATGTAAAAATGAAAATATTTTGCATGTAAATTTAATTGTATATATGATTGTCTAAAACAGGCTTTATAGGTAAATATAAATTTACATGTTGTACGGTATTTTGTTTAAGTGTTATATGGTAGGACACAAATACAATAACGTGTTAGAAATACTGTTGGATGAAACAGAAATGCATACAATATGTCTTCAAACAATAGTTGTAACACTATCTATATAAACCGGTACACTGACAACAAATTGAGATAAATTTGAAACTTTACTAAAATGAACTATTCAAATAAAACAATACCTATGAGCCGTACAAAGTGCAAGAATATAATTAAAATACATTCTAAATATCTTTTTAATTTTATTCCACCCACCAAAAAATGTAATACGCGTTTTAAAAATGCAATAAATATACATACGATTATACACGTACATTTTCTAATGTATGTCTTGTTTTTAAAGCTCAGACTTCTCATTCCAATATTTATTTTTTATACTTTCTTTCATTTCTTTATAGTAAAATACGAAATCATATCTTTCTGTTTCCGTTAGCAACAAATTTACATTTACAAATAGAAAAGTTTTATTTGTTTTTAAAAAAAATCTGATGTGGCCACCATAATACCTCTCGCCATTTCCGTTTTTAGTTACATAAGTATAGGGCGCGAGCAGTCATGTGTCATTGTTGGGCTTGACATGTAGATATGGGGGCCCGTTTCAGAATGATAACTAGTAATTATGTACATAGATGACAAATGACTGGATTGTGGAATTTATTGTCGAGAAAAATAAACCACATGGAATTGGAAAATCACGAAATGAAAAATTATGTTTGACATCTATGTATGTGATTACTAGCTATCATGCTGACACGGGCCACCATATCTGCTTGCAAAGCCAACAAAGTTATATGACTGCTCGCGCCCTATTGTATTTAACATTTCGTGTATACCTACACTCTATACTAAAAATTCTAGTTATATCTGTTCTTTATATTTAGATATTTTAATTTTTAAATTCATTTTATGAAGAAATTTAGTCTTACTCTTCTAATTTTTCGAGGTGTTTCCAATTCATTGCCGGGATTGAGAGTATTCCTGTATAGGGTATATATAATATACCTACAATTTTAAATATTTAACTGTTAATACAATAAGAAATTATGTACTTCCTATAAAAAGTCTTCAGTAATGTCTCTGAATTTCTGACATTGATATTTATCTGTCAGTTACAAACATTTTAATTTTTCAATTGGTTCCCATGACATTATCTGTGAAGTGATCTTTATTACGACATATTATTTTATATATTATATTCTTTTATCTCTAAATCAGTAAAAGATATAATAAAATATTTATATGTATCAGATAGAGAATTTACTCTTCTTTAATATGCAAGAACAAAAATTTTCAAAAAATAATATTTAGAAGATTTTTTTTAAGAATCTGCTACTTACGATTGTCCAATTGCTACCAAAGCCTTTTCAACTCTGGCCATTAATGTCCGATTGAGAAATACATAGTTAAATTGATATTAAGTCTTATAGTTTTTGAGAAATTGTCCTTCAAACATCCACACACATACACACACACACACACACACATACACAGAGAGAGAGAGAGAGACATCATCGTAAAAATGTTAAAATCGGATTGTAGGGATATGCGAATTTTAACATGAATTCAATACCTCTCTTAGCTAGAGGTAAAAATTCACAACTTATAATGAATTAGCCATTTTAACTTTGATTTGGTTTAAATCTTCTCGCCAGATTCACATGCTTCTTTAAAAATACCAACACCTACCTAGTATTGTTCGAACTTAATACACAATGTACGTTCTTAGACTTCTTGACTGGAAATTTTATGTGTAAAGGTGATCTTCTAGAATTCAGTCAATGGTTAAAAATTATTTATTTTCGGCCACTACTAGTTTCGGCACTACATGTGCCTTCACCAGGACCTACAAAAGTATTACAAACAATAATACAGATATCCATAGACAAAATCAGGGTTTTAACTTCCGTGAAAATATTTTTAAAATAATAAAATTTAAAAATATATAAATATAATAAATAACGTAGAGGCCGAAAATGAATAATTTTTAACAATTAATTGAGTTCCAGAAAATCTCCTTTACTCAGTAATAGACAATATTTTCGAAAAATACGATCAGATCTATAGGAAAAACTGTTCAATTTTCAATTATATATTTCATGAGATATAATTTATATTTTATAATATCATCTCCTTCCTTTCTGTCTAGTTATTTGTAAGGTAATCACTAATCATAAATTGGTAAAGTACGCGTAGCATCGGAAATCTTGGTACAATGTATCGAAATCATAACACAGGCCCAAGCTTTAAAACGCAAACCATGATCCATGTTGTCACTAAAACCCAACATAACCAACAAAACTACCGAAATGAATTATTAATAACTAGTCAAAACGACAACTACTCTTTGCTCACGTCCGCAAACAACGGCAGGCGTTGAACGCTGACATAACATAACGACCAGACCAGAATGTGGGACCTTCATTCGACACTGGGATGTTCTACCCAAAAATATTCGTCCCACGGTTAAAGCAGTTTGTGTTTGTACCATTTCTGGGAAAATGCAATATTATTAGATGTTTTTTCTGGAATAATTAATTACATTAAAAGTTTCTTTGATATTAATTTCATGTTTCAAACGAATCCGACTATGTAAATGTTATAATATTCGTAGTAAAAGTGAAATTCGGCAAAATAAACACTAATTTTAATTTTTTTTAAAGCAACTTCAAGTAAAACTTGTTAATTTAGCGATATCGGAAAAATTGATTACCAAAAAACTATTATGAAATTAAAAATCTTCATTATTATAATTGAATAAGATCAAGCATTATCATATCATATTTCAAGATGTATATTTTTTAATTATTATTAAACGTTAATGCGTTGGCACTAAAATAGAAAATGGGTAGGAATAATAATAAATAAAAATAAATAAATAAATATGGGGTCTCGTGGCCGTGTGCCTGTGTCTGGTCGCGAATCTGGAGACCCGGGTTCGATCCCGACCGACGCCAAATATTACATCGAATTTTAATGGCACAAAATTGACCCCTGTGGTGCACTCTCCACGCCAGCTATGGGTGCCCGTGAGGTGACGCCTGGTAAACGCCCACACGGTACAAATATTCCATCATTACCGATATCTGTACAAAGCAGATTGGCACACCCAGCATTGGGTAATATGCCGTGATGAAATATTTATTTTATTTATTTTATTTAATAAATAAATATTTCATCACGGCATATTACCCATTGCTGGGTATGCCAATCTGCTTCATACACAGATATCGGTAATGATAATAAATGTACAATAAAGTACATTATACGTAATGAAACTTAATTTTTCAAAAATCATACTTGACAAGTTTCACACGGTTCCAGTCTCTGAATCAACCTCTCGGTCATTTGTAAGAGACTGGCCCAATTAACCTGAACCACAAATACGCCTTTCGCTGTTATTGGAGATCAAGTGTAGTGCACTGGAATTTCTAGATGACACTGGCACTAAATTGAGTGGCCGGATGTTAAACCATCCCAAGATGATAATGATGCCTGCAGAGATAACTAACCACACGTAGAGTCATCTATCCACAACGTCGTAAAGCTTGACCAGAAATAAATATAAAGTATATTATTATGATACTTGGTAAATCTCTTGTAATATAATATTTAAAAATCATACTTGACAAGTTCGCTTTGGCATGAGAACAGTTTATACCGAGTAACTACTTTTTTCCGAACATATAGGAAATGGGTACAATGTTAAAATTTTCAATTAGCAAAATCTTTTTACCTATTAATTTTAGAGAAAAAGTTTCTCAGAATTAAGAACTTAGTCTAGTAGTCAAATGACTTCGTATCTTGTAAAAAATGCCTAACAATTTTAATATTTTTTTAAGTAATTTTCAGTAGGCTATGAAATGGAAAACAAATTACGATTTTAGATTTGTTCAGTTTGACTGTTGTAATAGTTATTTACATACCAAGTGCGGGAACGATTGGTTCCCGGATGAGTGTTTGGCGGCAAGAGCTTACGAGCGCTGCCATAGAACGATTCCGGGAACCGAGTTTAAGCACGCGGTTTGTACAATATTTTCTGTACGAAAAGTATATAACTTAATAATTAGTAATTTTTGTACAAATAATTTTATTTATTAAAACTTCGTTAGATATATATTGCTTTGTAGCTAATTTTAGAGTGGTGTGACAAATTTAAATTTTCATGTTTATTTTCATGTTTATTTTTATGTAATGTAGTGTTAATCATGGTATGTGAATAACTATTTATAATTTACCAAGTATTTCACTTGTAGTATATAGCAAATTTAAACTTCATAAACTTGTTAAATTTCTTATTGTTATGTTACAATTTACATTGTTTGTTGGTTATGTGTTACCAACTTCCCGAGTACTCTGTCTTGCCGACTTCATTCGAGCAGAAATTGTTGCCAACATTGTGAACCAAATGCACTAAAATCATTATTTTAAAATTAAAATTTCATTCAATGCTCCACCATTTTCTCTTATTATTATTAAGCGAGTGTTTAAGAAACTATACTTTAATATTATAAATTTAGTTCTTTATTATTATTAGCTTATGGCATTACATACACAATAAATATTATAATAAAATTAATAAAAAATTGAAATAAATATTTTTTATAGGTCCAAGTCAAGGTTGTTTAACCAAACGATAGCTTCTGGTGTAACTTGAAAGAAATCTTCCATTGTTCCCTGGAATGCTCGAAGTGGACATTCATTTACAATGTGGTTGATTGTTTGTTGTTCAGCGCCGCAATCACATTTTGGATCTGACCGCAAACCCCATTTGTAAAATGAAGATCCACACCTACCATGCCCTGTTCTAACCCTGTTTAATGAAACCCAAATTTTGCGTGGAAGATCAAAGCCATCCGGACGTTTTCGTGTATTTAATATTGAATACCCAGTAGAATCAGTTTGATTCTGCCATTCAATACGCCACGCATCTGACCCATTGAAGTTTTCATTAACCAAATGTTTAGCAGTTTTTATTGGAGGATTTCTGGATTTCAATCTTTTAAATTCAATAACATCCCGATGAACTGGTAAATCTAAATTTTGACATGCCTTTTTATACTCTCTAACTAAAATTTTGCATCTTCGGATCTTAGGTGGTTCAATATGACTAAGGATTGGAAGCCACTTGAGTGGAGTACTTTGAATACAGCCAGAGATTATACGCATTGTCTGATTGAGAACAATATCAACTTTATTTACATGGGCACTATTTAACCAAACAGAGGCTGCGTACTCAGCAGTTGGGTATACTAAACTCAATGCAGTTGTCCGCAGTGTATTGGCATCGGCAGAGCTGGGAACTACTTAAAGTAAAAGTACTGGAAGTATTACTTTAAATACATCCAGTATTTACAATACTTTACTTAAAATACTTTTGAAAATTAGTACTTAGTACTGTACTTACAATACTTTTTTTTCATAAAAAGTACTTCAAATACTTTTTGGTACTTAAAGTATCCTAAAGTATTTAAAGTAACTTATGTACTTTAAATACTAAATACTTCACGCATGCGCAAGAACAGATTGCGGTGTGTTTTGTGCACTACTGTCAACACAGGTTTGAACAAGTATTGGTAGTTATTAAAGTTTTCGCTATCTACAGTTTAAATCGAATAGTTGAAGAAGCAAATAAAGATAAAGCAAGAAGTAATTTTGAACAACTTATTTACGTGCTCATCAATATTATAGAACTAAATAAGTAAACAATTTTTCTACTCCAAGGTGTGAAGTAGTAGCTACAGACATTAATCACAGTACGTGAAGTGTGACTTTTAATAGAGATGCGTAAAATGCAATGCATTTCTTATGGAGTTTATTTTAAAACATTTTAGATGCTTTTTTTTGATAGGTATATATTTTAACTATCTTATTGGATGAGAGTGATATACAAATATGTACTTAAACTCGATAATTTTTCGTCATATTATTTTAACTGATTTCATTAAAAAATACTTAGTACTGGTACTGTAAGTAGGTAAAAAAATGTACTTAAAGTATTACTTTACTTAGTATTTAAATACTTTTCTTGTGAGTATTTAGTATTTAGTACTTAAACTTTTTTTGAGTACTGGTCCGAGCTCTGGGCATCGGCTCCCCACGTTGTTCCTACCAATTTCTGCAAAATATTATTACGCGTTCTCAACTTTGCTGCTAGAGTGCGTAAATGTTTTTCATATGAAAGGGTGCGATCTAATATAACACCCAAGTATTTTGGAAAGAAGTTGTGCGGTAAGATTACACCATTAAAAGAAATATTCATTGTCGATCTTGCCAATTTGTTGTTCAAATGGAAACAGCATACTTCAGTTTTGGCGGTGCTTGGAGACAATTGCCATTTCCTAAAATAATCACTTAATACTTCTAAATCTTCAGACAATATTTGTTCTAAAGTGCTTATGTTGGTGTGCTGTGTAGTAAGAGCAAGGTCATCTGCATAGCCAAATTTTCTGGATGTTGTTTCTGGTAAATCGGATATATATAAGTTGAAAAAGAGAGGAGCTAAAACAGAACCTTGAGGAAGACCATTATTTAATAATTTTGGTTTACTGATAGAATTTCCCAAAAATAGTTGCAAAACTCTATTAGTTAACATATTATTTACTAAGGAAACTAGTTTCATACAGCCAGTAATTTTTAGTAATTTATAAATTAGGCCTTCTCTCCAAACCGTGTCATACGCTGCTGTAAGATTCACAAAAACTGCCCCTGTTTTTAAACGTTGCTCAAATCCTCGTTCAATAAATGTTGTTAGTGCTAAAATCTGATCTTCACAATTGCGGTTCGGGCGGAAACCAGCTTGTTCTATGGGCAAGACATCCAGAATAGTTGAACTTATCCTATTGTATATTAAACGTTCTAGTAATTTATATGTAACACTTAAAAGAGCAATAGGTCTGTAGCTTTCTGGTTTATTCGATGGTTTACCGGGTTTTAGTATAGCAATAATTTTAGATTTTTTAAATTCTTTTGCTAAAATTCCATTATTCAGGATGTTAGAGCAAAATTTAGCTAACCATTTCCTTGTTTTAGGGCCACAATTCGTCAGAAATTCAGGATGAATATCATCAAAACCTGGCGCTTTTCCACGTTTCATATTTTGTAAACCTAATGATACTTCATCTTCAGTAAAATCGCTTGACATATCTTCCTGCTCCTTACTAGTTCGCTTTAATACTGTTAATTCTTTTTTAATTTTAAGAGAATGAGTTTTGTCATGTTTAGCTCGAGACATGTTCACAATGTGATTGGCAACTTGATCTGGTGTTACATTTGGTTTGATTTGTGGATTATAAGAGCTAGCTCCTAGTTTTTTCAGAAGACTCCACGCTTTTCTGCTAGAGTGCCTAAAATTTAAGTTTTCTGTGGTGTTAATCCATTTAGTTCTTCTTGCCACGTCAAGATTATGCAATAGATCTGCTGCAACTTCTGACCTCCCATTTTTCATGAAATCTTCATATAGTCCGCGAGCCAGGGTACAAATTTGGTCAATCATTTCCTCTCGGGCGATAACTTGTAAAATGCTTCAGAGAGTTGTATTATGAAGCTTCGTGAACGTCAGCTGCGGTTCGGTGGGTGGGTTAAGCAGCGGTAGCCTCCCACGCACGTGGAAAAAAAATGAATTTTAATCATTTCCTCCCGATTGAAAATTTATCAAATTATAGCTAATCCAATATCTTAAAGAAAAAAAAAGTCAGCTGACTATAAAGTGGTGGATAATACGTAAGCTGGTCACACGAACATGATAAAAAAATATATAAAAAAGATTATATCTTTCAGTTAGAGCATGAAGCATAATGTCGAATAACTTTAGATACGTCATTTCCTCCCGGATAAAAATTTGTAAGCTGATAGTTAATATGATCCTGTAAGTAATAAAAAAAATCAGCTAGCAATATGCCGAGGGAAAACTCGTCAGCTGGTGCATTTAAATAGGTGATAGATGCTCCTGTCTGGCTTCTGCGTTACACCCTTCAGAGCATAAGCTGACAATCTTCCCACTGAGATATAGCCAGCTGACATGTTTATTTATTCACAATCATATAAACTGTCATCTGATAAATTTTCAATTGAGAAGAAATGACTGAACATAAAGGGTTTTCCAATAAGAGGTGTTATTTTGATATTCAAAGAAAAATGCCATTTTTTAATATAAATGATCGGATGTTTATTTCATTATAAAGAGGAAGGTATGCCGTTAATAGTGGAAAATAACATCAGGCAAATGACCACCACGACCACGCTGACAGGACAATATCCTTTTCATGAAATTTTCCATAACCAAATCGCAAAGTGGCTGTCCTATGTCCTCGATAGCCTCACGAATTCCATCTTTGAGGTCTTGAGTCGACGCTGGGCAGTTGGCGTAGACCTTCTCTTTCACGTGGCCCCAAAGAAAGAAGTCGCAAGGTGTTAAATCACAAGATCTCGGTGGCCAATTGTGATCACCTCTTCGAGAGATAACACGGTCCGGAAACTTTTCCCGTAAAAGATCAATGGTTTCGTTGCTTGTGTGGCACGTAGCGCCGTCTTGTTGAAAGTAAACGTTGTCCAGATCAATACCATCCAATTCCGGCCATAAAAAATCGTTAATCATCTCTCGATAGCGCAATCCATTCACCGTAACTGTTGCTCCAGCCTCATTTTCGAAAAAGTAAGGTCCAATGACTCCGCCGGACCATAAACCGCACCAAACAGTCACACGTTGAGGATAGAGAGGCTTTTCAACAATAACTCTTGGGTTTTCTGAGCCCCAGATGCGACAATTTTGTTTGTTGACGAAGCCACCGAGGTGGAAATGGGCCTCATCACTCAAGATGATTTTTCGATGGAATTCCGGATCATTTTCATGCATTTCAACGACCCAATCAGCAAAGACACGACGTTGTTGATGATCGGCCGGCTTGAGTTCTTGTGTTAACTGGACTTTATAAGCCTTAAGACCCAAATCTTTATGCAAAATACGGTGTAATGACGTTTGTGGAATGCCTAATTCCAAAGAACGACGAGGAATGGACAAACCTGGGTTTTCTTCAACACTTTCGGCTACAGCAGCAATATTCTCGGCTGTTCTTGAGCGACGTGCACGGGTTTTATTCTTCACATCACTAACTTGTCCCAACAGCTCGAATTTTTCCACCAATTTCTGTATTGCGGTCCGACAAGGTGCTTCACGACGACCCAAAAATTGTCGAGTTTTACGAACCGTCTCTGCCAAATTTTCACCATTTTTATAGTGAATTTTAATAATTTCAATGCGTTGTTGAAGCGTGTATCGTTCCATTTTTATTAATGGCGTAGTTTCTACTTGTCAAATGTCAAAAAATGACAGCTTCAAAAGCGACATCTACCGAAATAGCGGGCTATTCAAAATAACACCTCTTATTGGAAAACCCTTTATATATTTTTTTATCATGTTCGTGTGACCAGCTGACGTATTATCCACTACTTTATAGTCAGCTGACTTTTTTTTTTCTTTAAGATATTGGATTAGCTATAATTTGATAAATTTTCAATCGGGAGGAAATGATTAAAATTCATTTTTTGTTCAACGTGCGTGGGAGGTTACCGCTGCTTAACCCACCCACCGAACCGCAGCTGACGTTCACGGAGCTTCATGATACAACTCTCTGAAGCATTTTACAAGTTATCGCCCGAGAGAAACTTGGTCATGAAAATCTGTTGCTGGCTCGCGGACTAATACAAAAGTTCATTAGCCTCATTCCATCTCGGTATGTATTTATTTCTGACCCCTCTAGGAATATGCTTTTTAGCAGTTTTAATTACCATTTTGACAAACCTTTGATAGTTATGTGGGAGTGGTGGTATAAATCTGATATTTGTATCTAAGTCTGACGAGTATTGAGCCCAGTTTGCTTTGGAAAAATTCCATCTAGGGAGCTGAGAATTACTGGAATTTGAATTCCTATTTTTAAAATGATTGGACGATGTTGAGTATTTAAGAAGTGTTCAAAAACGTGACGAGTGACAGGAACTGGTTGGTTTTGCTGATTTACTGTGACAAAACATAAGTCAGGATTAGTTTCTGTATTCCACCTACCTGATCTGAATGAGCCTATATCTTTTGGACAGTATACTAAATACAAATTTTGAGCATCAGCCCATTCTACAAGTTTCAGTCCATTTGCGTCGTTAACTGCATAATTCCACTGTGTATGGTGACTATTAAAATCTCCCGCATAAATGGCTGGATGGGAAAATACAGGAAGAGTAATTTCTGGCCAGGCTGTAGAAGGTGGCTTGTAAATATTCACAATTATTATTTCTCGTATTTTTATAGCAATAATGTGGATGTTATTATCATTTGAAGTTAAAATATCTTCAACATCTTCTAAATTGGTTTTTACATAAGTAGCTATACCATAAGAGGAATTGTTTATTGCACCAACTAATTTATAACCATGAATTTTTCCTCTACACTGCAACTGTGCCTCGTCCTTAGTATGCGTTCCTTGTATAAGTATAATATCGATGTTATTATTCAACAAAAACTTGGATAGGCATTCGCTTTTAGATTTACTAATGCTTTCTATATTTAGCTGGCAAACTCTTAGAAGTGAACCTATAGACTTTGTCATTTGGACCTTTGAAGGAGTATTAGTAGGATGTTCGGTCTGCATTGTGTATGTGAAGGTATCCAGGAGGTCACTAGGACAGTCTGGAATGCCTGCGGCTCTAGCTCTTTAGCGTTATCCCGGTGCACCTTTTGGAGACGAGCTAGAATTGCACCTATTAATCCCCTTAAAATATAACTATTTCGTATCCAGTTTCAACTACGAAAATATAAAATAAATGTATAAATTGTAAAATATTCAAGTAAAACGTAAACTGTCAAAAATTGACAACTGTCAAAACAAAATTATTTATCATTTAGTTCTTTAAGAAATGCTTTATAAATAGGAGGATGTTTTTTCAAAATTTCCCGGTCACTTATCTGGTGTAGACCTGGAAAATTTACGTTTCGAACGTTGTTTGCGCTACGCGAAACGATGTATAAATACAAAACTAATTGTAAGGTAAGAGTGATTAAAGTACTGTTTGGATTAACAAATGATGGAAATGGAAAGACATCATCATTAAAACCATAGCAATATCGATAATTTGGTAAATTACTAGAATATACATTTTTAACCCTCAACTGGTATGGTGGGTCAAATCTGACCCAAAACAATTTTATTTCAGTTATTACTATTGGTTTTATTTCGCACAGCTGCGTACACCTCCTAGAATTCTTCAAACATTTAAAGTAGTTGTACATGCTATATGCGTTACTAATGTGTCTTGCGTAGTTTCAGGGTTATACTATTGTTTGGGTCATATCTGACCCATCATACGGTAAGTGTCATTATTTCGTATAATTAAAATTTTGTTAAAATGGACACAAAACGGGCGCTTACAGAGCACGAATTGAAAATATTGGCCTTGGATGCCTAGATAAGTGATTATTCCGATTCTGAGGATGAATTGAGCACCCATAGCACAGATACTGAATAGGAAAATGATTCAGACGATAAGGTAATACAACAAAATGAGTTGTTAGACATGGAAACAAATGAGAAAAGTGAGACAACAGAAGAAGAAACAGAAGACGGTGTACCACAGACAAAAGTAAGTCAATATTTTTTCAAAAAAAAATATTATAACTTCGGAACATGATCAGAAAACTACTTGGGACTGAAGAATAACAAAAGACACAAAATAAACCGAAAGACATAAAAAGACGAAGGTGCTACATGTGATAACAAACATCCCCTTAAATGCTCTGCATGCAATAATGGGGTATGTAAGGCCCACAGCATCTCTACTACAATCTGTCAGTAATGCAGTGATTGAAAATAAGGTAAAAATAAACACTTCAGACTTTTTTCGATAATGACAATTTTGTTGTATTTTTTTCAAATAATATTATGAATTGTGTACTGAATAATCTGAATTCATGCAGACGTCAACCCATTTTGGAATAGTTTTTTTTATTTTAATATTTTGTTATAAAGTGCTCAGAAAAATACATTGTTTTATATTAGTTGAAAATGTTTGTGTTCCTGGTATATAATGAAGGGTATTTTGCTATAACTGTTAAATTAAAACCTTAAAAAATAAGTAATCACCAACCTAACGTTATTTATGCCAAAAGTTTTATAATAAAACAATAAAAAAAATAGAGGGTCAGTATTGACCCACCATACCTTAAGTGATTGTCGAACATACCATACCAGTTGAGGGTTAAATCCTGTCTTAATTAATTATTAACATTGCACTATCAAGAAGCATGTAACCTCAATTCTCGCAGCTCTAAACCTATATAAACTTGAAAATAAACAAAACTTAATTTACACACTATAACGTAGTCTTTCATAAGAAAAATCAAATCAAAAATTTGAAATAACCCTACCTACCCTTATCAAAATCAGTAATTATGTTTGGTTATTATGTTTTAATAATTCATTTAGTCATTTTAAAAAATATATTTTCTTTATAGAATTGGATCAAGTAAGGCACAATAATAATTACTGAAAGCCTTAAGTGTGCACACCATTGGCTGTATAAGATTAAAACAGTAACTCTTAAATCTGTAAATAGTGAACAAAATGGCAACGAAACCTGCCACTCATGTATATTTTTTACATTAATCAATAAAAATAGATACGTTTTTCTCAGTTGTTTTTACAGATTTAGAATTACAGTTTTGACCATAATACGGCCATTAAACTCCAATCAGTTACATACCTAATGTTGTAATTCCGTTCTTTTTGGGATAAGTCTCACATGTACCTACATGTATACAAGTAATAATAAATTTTCATTTATTTTCCCTGTAATATTTAGTTCATATGAACATTTTTGATTATTTTTTATGACGTCCTTATTAATACTAATTTAAAAAAATCTGTTGTGGCCAGCACAATACCTCTCGCCACTTCCTTTTTTGGTTACATAAGTATAGGGCGCGAACAGTAATGTTACATTGTTGGCCTTGACAAGCAAATGTGGGGGCCTGTTTCAGGATGATAATTAGTAATTATGTACATGGATGTCAATTGTCAATTTTTCATTCAGAATTTCAAGATTTTCTAAATACACGTAGTTAATTTGTCACCAGGAGTGTGGAATCTACTTGTCGAGGAAAATAAACCACATGGAATTGGAAAATCACTAAATTTAGAATGAGAAATTATGATACTTCACATCTATATACATAATTACTAGCTATCATTCTGACATGGGCCCCCATATCTTGTCAAGGCCAACAAAATCACATGACTGCTCGCGCCCTGTTGTATTTAACATTTCTTGTATACCTACACTCTATACCAAAAATTCTACTTACATATATCTATTCCTTATAATTAGGTTGTTTAATTTTAAATTCATTTTATGAAGAAATTTTGTCCTCTTCTAATTTTTCGAAATGTTTCCAATTCATTGTCAGGATTGACAGTATTTTTAAAGGATATATGTAATATACCTATAATTTTAAATATTTAACTATTAATACATTAAGAAATAATATAATGTATGTACTTCCCAGAAAAAGTCTTCAATAATTTCTGACACTGACATTTATCTGTCAGTTACAAACAATTTAAATTTTCAACTATTCTCCATGGCCGTTCTTTCGGCTGTAAAATTTATTATAACAGATTATTTTATACATTATATTTCTATTATCTCTAAATCTATAGAATATATTATAAAATATTTAAATGTACCAGATAGAGAATTTAATTTTCTTTAATATTACCAAGAAAAAAATTCAAAAAATATTATTTAGAAGATTATTTTTCAAGAATCTTCTACTTTCGGTTGTCCAATTGTTACCAATACCTTTTAAGATCTTCCCATGAATGTCCGATTGGGAAATACGTAGTTAAACAAATTTAAGTCTTACAGTTTTTGAGTAATCGTCCTTCCAACATCCTACATACATACACACACACATATATCCACACACACACACACACACACACACACACACACACACACACACACACAAACACACACACAGACATCATCGTAAAAATGTTAAAATCGAATTGTAGGGATCTTAAAACGTGCTTATTCAATAAAATCTGGATATGCGATTTTTAGCATAAATCCAATACCTCTCTTAGCGAGAGGTAAAAAACAAGTATTATACGTACAAATAATTTTAGATTAGATATCTGCTATTCATAATAAAGGTAAGAATACGTACTACATCCCAGTATGGCAGGACGAACAACGATGGGACATACTGAACACTACACTTTGTACATCTGTACTTGGTATTACATTACTTGGTGAGTAAGCAGGACACGTTCAGAACGAAACTTCCACTGGAAATTTCATTAAAGCGGAGTTAACGCTGACCGCGTGATGAAGTATTTGAAAAGCGAAAGTTTGCCGAACGCTGCTAATGAAGGTGCGAGATGGCTGTGGATGGTTGCATGCAATGGTTTCAGCATCGTGAGATGTGGTTTGTGGTACTGTACTCCTGGATTTTTTGCTTGCTAATGGCGTGAGTTTAACTGTAATTATTTCAAGTGTGCCAAGCTTCTTTGAGAGGGCATTGCAGTTAGAATGCAGCAGAGATGAAGTGTAATTATGTTAATCTTTTATTTTTAGACTGTAATGTATATTAAATTTGGAAGCCTGAAGCCGTAATTGAAAGGTTGAAGTTGATATTACACGTTTAATATTAAATTACAATAAAACTGAAATTTTATTTCAGAATAAAATAATTATAATCTCATTTCGTATTACTATTAATATTTCATTATTTTTACTGTGATTGAATGAATAGGAAATTAATATATTTCATCTCGTGGGCGCGTGCCTGTGTATAATAAATATTTCGAACTTTAAACGTATTATGAAAATGATCGTTACATAAAAAAAAATACGTAAAATTCGAGACTACTTAGGTCAAAATAATCGTCTTTGTGAGTCGGGAATCCGCGGTACAGTGACGATTTGAAGAAACTGGATCGGTGGAAAATCGTAAAAAGTATAAGTATCCTCGTCCAGCTCGTTCAAACAACCAAGAACTTCAGTCCGTCACCGGGCACAACAATTGGGCATGACCTATGGCACTATGCCATGGATTTTAACGAGGAATCTTGGTTTATATCCTTACAAAATCCTATTAATCCATACAAGCCATGAAACGATCATCTTATTGCGCTGGAAGTTCGATGATCGCATTATATACAAAAACTGTGAGGTGAAATTCCCCCCAAGATCCTGTGATCTTACTACTTTATATTATTTTCTTTGGAGGCATTTAAAGAACAAAGTTTATACTAATAATCCACAAACACTTCACGAGCTGAAAGACAACATACGAGGTCATTAGATGCCACAGATCCATTTTTATTGCGGAAAGTTATATAAAATTTTGACGTTCGAATAACCTCCTGTCAACGAAGCGGTGGAGGTCATATGAATGATATTATTTTTCATGCATAATTGCCACATATTACTTTCTGATATTATGAATATTTCTGGCGTAAATTTATAAAATAAATTTTTATTTGAAGAAAAAATCCACGTTAACTGTTGAATCACCCATTATTTATTTATTTATTTTATTTGTTGAATTTGATATTTATTTGGCAGTGCTTTGGCTGCCGGTGCCAGTTCCCATACCTACAGTCAGCGCCGGCTAAATAAAGTTGTCTCATCTATGTAAAAATTATTTAAATACCAATAAATACTATCTTTATGTGCTTACATACACCACAATTATTTTTAATAGCGCTAATAAAAGCGAATTTAGTATGTTTTCTAAAGCACTGTTTTAATGTTGTATTTCCTTCTTTCATTGCTCGATCATATTTATTTGTTACCGTTTAAGGTGAATTTCGCATTCTTAAGTAAAAAGCTCGTATCAAAATATTGTAATCAAAATTGGCACTGCAATATTATAATTAAATTAAACTTACAGCATTTATGATTACAGTTTGCGTAGATACCAACTATATACGCTGTACCATCTTTTAGAAAAGCAAAATTTATGCGTTCGTGTTCTTATCTAAACTATGTTGTATAATATTCTGTCACATGGGGTTTCGTGGCCGTATGCCTAGTCTACATGTTACACCACATTAAAGAACTAGTGCGAAACGCGTTCGTGGTGACTGATGATGACCGAAAGTTGATTCAGAAGTTTTAAACGTCTGAAACATGACGGGATTTATAATATTCTTATTATTATGTTTGTTTCACGCAACTTGCATTGTGCAATTTACATTTATTATACAATTAACTTCTTTAGATTCCGTTAAATTAGTCTCAAATATAGAAACTTCCCTTCTCTCTGACCTATCAATCTACCACATCCAATGAATTAATTCCGGCCAACCAGGTGATAAATATCCTTTGCAGCGTGGTGATCACGAGCCAGCACCGTTGAATAGCCGGTAATAACAACCGAAAATTGTCACTAATTTGTATACACTATCACTAACCCACTAGGGAGCGACTACCGCGGGTCAGGAAATTTATCCATTTGTTCGTTTAATCCCCTATATATTTTACTACTGGATGCAAGATTCCATTTATACAGTGTTCCTGTTTTCGAGGCTTACCATTAGGATCTCGGAAACTATAAAAATACGAACGGGCCTATTCTGTACCTCGCTGGTTAATTTTTAACAACTGGTTAAAAAATTTAACCAATCCAGTATGCTGATATGTAACAAAAAAATTGATTTTTAATTGTTAAATCATTATATATGGGATAAAAATATGAACCAGTTGTTAAAAATTAACTACTGAGTTACAGAGTAAGCCTGATTGTCGCTTAAATTAGGACAAAATTGCATTAGTAGACCATATTAAACTTGTATTTGTTTTTTCCCGAAAAATTCATAGCTCACCAGATAAATGCAATGTCTTTCACAATTCCATCCTCATCAGCATAATGTAAAAATGGCAAAAATAGAAATACTACAAGTAAAAACTGTCTCATCCCCATGCTATCACTACTTATAAAATAAATGTATGAGAAAAGCGTGTAATAATAATTTTAAAAAATTCTTTGAATGTCACACTCGAGCATTTATGATGTGCTTATATTAGAAAATCTAAATTGTACATCTTTCGAAACAATTACGTTGATTTTACTACCGATCTTGTTGTTGTATCAGTTTTTGGACTTTACAACAAATCCTACCGTACGGTCACGTTTAAATTCTGCGTCTATTTTTATTGCTGTAAATAAAGGTTTAGTATTACCCAATACATTTCTCATTGCATTAAAACATCAACTGGTTATAAACCTTTCTATTCAACAAAATTTATCACCGCATGAAACTCAATATTAGCCATTTTTAAAAACATGGTAATATGTCGTGTTTATACTTTATAGCTCTTCAGAAGAAATCTATTTGAACAATTTGTTTTATAACAATAAAAAATTAAATACGCTAACTACTGCTTTATGATTTTTTTTAATTACATTGTATGAATATGTCAAATGTGTGCTAAGAAGTTATGTTTATTTTTAAAACTTAGGCTGCAAGTTTTTAAGAATAAATTATTTTAAAACAAAATATTTTAGGAAAGTATCAGTGTAAAATTAATGATTTTTTTTATTTTATATAATTACGTACATATATCTGGAGAAAATAGTATTTCAATGTGAGGGTAGTGACAGCACACACTTTAGAATTCTATCAAATGAGTTATTTGTTTACGCCTTTCGCCTCGAAGCGAAAATTTGGCAACATGCGTCATGCGTGTGTCAGAATGCTATCCTACACTTCCTGCAGACGTACGCTTCTAGGCGAAGGATTAATGACGGGTTGCATCAATATTTAATTTAGAATTAAAAAGAAAATCAACATTATTATACGTGTAAAAGTTATTGTGGGCGAGATTGAAAAACGGGTCACTTAACTTTTTTTTTATAATTTTTTTTTTTAAAACTAGGCTTAGGGGCTCACAAATCATGGTATTTGGCATGATGGTAGCGTTTTCGGTTTAACTGGAAATGATACTTTCATATTTTAAATGGAATACCCTATATACTCGTATTTGGAATCTACCCGAAATTACGAATTCAACGATATACTTAAAGAGCAAATTATGAATAATTACCCTGGTAGGCCATTTTATCAGGTAGGCTGTGATAACAAATTGAATATATCTTTTTTGTAACAAAATGAAGTCTTATACAAACTTATTGATTAAAAAATTAACTTCAATATTACTCAATATTATATCAACTGTTGTCACAGCCTGCCTGATATCATGGCTGAACAGGTTAATTATTCATAATTTTCTCTTATGTTTTTGTAATTTATTTCTTCAATAAAAATCTGATGTGGCCAGCACATAACCTCTCGCCGTATATTTTACCTGGCTGTATGCATAAAGCAAAGATTATTTTTATAAATACAAATAATATATTCATATAAATCTATGACGTATAAACTTCTTTATTATTCAATAATAGCATGTCTCAACATGAAGATATTTTACCATAAATTATGTTACAATAAATTACAAAGTAGAGTTTACCATATATAAATATTAGGCTGGTAACAGCAATTTTCAATTCGAACAACTTTGTTTACTTTCTCTTCATATTCTTCTAGTAAAAACATTAATTTTGGGCGGTCTAAAATGTATATATCTGGATTGTGCATCTATTCTTATATATCTTCTTTTACATTTTATTTTTTCATACTTGTTACATCTAAATAACCTTAATTCCCTTTAATAAAGTGACGGATAGATTGCACTCCGATTTTGTCAATATTTACAACTTACTTGAGAAGAATTTGATAGCTTTTTCGCAATTCAAAGTTACTCTAGTCTACAGTACTGGTGTACATTGTCCCATAATGTTTGAAACAAATTTAAGTCCTTCAACCTAGACTTGTCATCTCCATAATAGTCACAGATCAAGAACTAAGGGATTCTCCAAGTACATTTTTAATTCATTACTCATTATTTCTGACACTGACATTTATCTGTCAGTTACAAATAATTTAAATTATCAACTATTTTTCATGGCATTCTTTCGGCTGTCAAATTTATTACAACAGATTATTTTATATATTATACTTCTTTTATCTCTAAATCTATGGAATATATAATAAAATATTTAAATGTATCAGATAGAGAATTTAATTTTCTTTAATATTACCACGAAAAATTTTCAAAAAATAATATTTAGAAGATTTTTTTTCAAGAATCTTCTACTTCCGGTTGTCCAATTGTTACCAAAACCTTTTCAGATCTTCCCATGAATGTCCGATTGGGAAATACGTTGTTAAACAAATTTTAAGTCTTATAGTTTTTGAGTAACCGTCCTTCCAACATCCCACACACATACACACATACACACACACACACACACACATCCACACACACACACACACACACAGACATCATCGTAAAAATGTTAAAATCGGATTGTAGAGACCTTAAAACGTGCTTATTCAATAAAATCTGGATATGCGATTTTTAGCATGAATGCAATACCTCTCTTAGCGAGAGGTAAAAATGCACTGCAAGCATATCATTATATTAATAATTTTGCATATATTGTAAATATATAAAAATATGAGGGGTATCCTATTTAAAATATAAAAGTCAATGCTACTTCCGGTTAAACCGGAAACGCAACCATCATGGCAAATATCACGATTTGTGAGCCCCTAAGTCTAGTTTAAAAATATATTAATAAAATTAAAAAATAATTACAAATAAAAAAAGTTATTTTGAATGGTCCGTGTTTCAGTGCCACTCTGTGTATGTTTTGGTATTATTTTAATCTAAATTAAAATATTAGTACAACCAGACATAAGCTAACGTCAAGTAGTTATTTTTCTATATGTTACTTACTTTTCTTAATCTAAATCTGGCTATCCTGTACCGTCTTATTCCCTTCTACTCTGTGTTTTACCCTGCATCCTGTTCCCGTTTGTCCTTTCCTCTTCTTTAATTCTTATTTCCTTCTGTTCTACCTTTTTAATCATTCTGCTTTTTTATATATAAACTCTTCGCGATAATATTAATAACACTTTGCAGGTTATTGTTTAAAGTCTAGCTGTAACTTGAATTGTAAGGAGTACATTGTTGGAGACTAGTTAGTAACATACCTATTCATTTAATTATTGTTATAATTTAGTAGTTTGTAGCACAAATAAGTTGTCTTGTACTTTTATTGTTTATAATCTGTGACAACACACAGCGCGCGTTATGAACCTTCAGATGTGCGTAAATTAAAGTAATGTTTACACTGACAACTAGTTTCACTTTACGAACTTTAAATAAATAATATCCGAGTTCATTTTAATCTCTTTATTTAATAATTGTAACATATTTGCGATATTATTTGTTTATATTATATTTTAAATATAGTTTATTCCTCTATATGCATTATTAATTGTTTTGTCTTCAAAGTATATTGTCGTGAATGGGTCTTTACTTCTTAACTTTCTTCTTTATATTCAATTTCTTTCTTTCTTTCTTCTTCCGCTGTAAACCTTTTTAGTTTTTGGGAGAATAGTTAAATTTTCCGGTGATACGTAATTTGGTTTTTGGTAGTGAAACCGTGTTAAGTCGCGGCGTGGTCTTTAATTTAATTTTTTTCTACATGCGGAAGTAAAGAATTTTTCCGAGCGCTAGTTTTTGACCCTGAGTGATTTCGCCGTATGCGGATGATTTAGTGCCGAATTTCTTGTGATTCGTTGTCTGGTGTGGTGTCCCACGTGAGCACATGCATCGTGTGAGGAAAGCCCAATTTTTGAAGGAGTCCGTCTCTTCGGAGGATCCGATTGTTTACTTCCCACGTCGTCGCGTTTGTACATCTCCAGTTGGTGTGGTGCCATTTGCCATTGTCCATACCCCGTCTACCTACCACCAGTCCTGTCGCCACCATAGATACGTGTAGCGACCTTTCTTTATACTTTTATATATGAATAATTGTTTTATTTGTGTACTGAAGGCGACTATTTTTTTTGTCCTTGACAAATCTGTTTATTTACAATTTTCTTGTTGCTCTCCTTCCGAGGGGAAGGTTTAATTTTTTTTTTTGGGATTGTTGTGCCCAGTACAACAATACACGTTTATTATTGTCTCCCTTTTTTGGTCCGTCACGGATCGTTCGTTCCTGATCTCAAGTGGCAGTTCTTGCCCTGCGTCAAATAGTTGGGCAACGATATACATATATATGTCAATCGGGTTTTTCCGTTTGTGTTCACGATTGGATTTTACTGCATTGCTGCAGATCCCCGTAAATACTTTTGTTGCAATTTACATTTTATACTTTTATATTTATTATTATTCTTATTAACGCAATTAAACCTTTTTTCTATATTTCTACGGAACCTTCCTTATTATTTTTCAAGACCCTTACTGTCGTTTTTAGGGACACACTAGATTACGGTAGGTAACCATTTGTTTTTATTCATTTTCGTAATTTTGCCGATAATAATTACGTGGCGCCCCAATCCCATTCATAACCATTTCCATGGTTTTCCACCCTGCTCTTCTCCACTGTCTAAAAGCTAGCGGCCGCACACCAAACTAGCTAGGGTGCGTCAATTTATTTATCGTGTTGCGCGAGGCACATTACAGTTTATTATATACAAATGTCACATTATTTTTTACAAAAATTTCATAAGAGATAGAAAACTTATGGAAGAGTCCAGACTATACTTCCGTCTCTTTGTTACGTAATAGGGTTAAAATTAAACAGCAACAAGGCTTTCGTTTTTATATGCAAAATGTTGAAAATAATAATCACAAAGATCCCAAATCCCTTTGGTCTTACTCTAAAACAATGCGTAAAAGGGGGGGGGGGGGTCCCTCACGATGGTCATTCGGCCAGTAATGTTTTTGCTGATTGTTTTAAATATGTCTTTGTCAACAGTAATGATGGTAATAATAAGACGAATGTTGTAGAGTGTCCCACAAATTTAATTAATTTACATTCTATTCAGCTAAATGCGGATAAAAAAATTAATTATTGTCAAAACTCAACACTAACAAAGGATGTGGCCCCGATCAAATCCCAAGTTCTTTCATTAAAACATGCGCCGCTTATCTAACGTAGCCTTTGCAAATTTTGTTTAATCAATCTCTTAAGTGCGGTGTTTTTCCCGGTAGGTGGAAACTGCCAAAGATTATACCTATCAGGGGATATTAATACCGTCACCAATTGCAGACCAATATCAATTATTTCAACCTTCGGTAAAATCTTTGAAGCTTTAGTAATTGATAAAATAAAATTTGAATGTCACATTATTCTTATTCCGGAACAACATGAATTTTGTACAAGTAAATCTGTTTCAACTAATTTAATTCCTTTTATCACATTCTTAAGCGAAAACATGGACAGTAAAACCCAAGTAGACGTTATTTATACTGATTTCTGCAAAGAATTTGTTCCGGTGCATCTTCCTACATTAATACATAAATTAAAATCATTAGGATTTAATGATTCCGTACTTTCATGGATAAAATTATATGTTTCTCAATTCGTATACTGCAACGGTTTTAAGTCTACTCTATATTATGTTCTATCTGATGTATCCCTGGGCTCACACGTTGTCCTTTCTTTTATTTATCAATGATATATACAAATATTTCAAATATTGTCATTTTCTTTTGTATGCAGATGATTTGAAAATTTATAAGTCTATAAGAAATATAGAAGACTGTAAGAAATTTCAAGAGGATTTAAACCCCTTGCATGAAAATTGCAAAGAAAATCATTTATTACTCAATATATCTGTTGAAATTTAAGAGAAGACGGAAAGATATGAAATGCAATACACTAAACAATTAATGACAGTAGCGGCTAGTGGCCGTCACCCAATGTAAAATAAACGCTTGGAAAAATTAAATTGTAAAAATATAAAATATTTTTATTTAACAAATTTTACAACTTGATAAACAGATTCAAAGTCTAAAAATATAATAAATGTTGTTGTTAGCAGCTGTTACGAGGTAACCTCGTAACAACTGCTCAACAATGGCTGGAAGTAACGTGGCGGTAACTTGATATTAACATACAATATATAACTGGCTTGATTCGCCACATATCCAAATGCTACGTCATGAATTTCACTAGAAATTATCATAATATAAATTGTAATTATTAAATTGGTAATGTCGCATTGGAAAATAAATCAGTAATTAGAGACCTTGAAATTAACTTTGAACCTACAATGGCTTTCGGGTATCACTGCAACAAAATAGTTAAAGATTCCTATAAAGTTTTTGGATTTATCTTACGTCACAGTAAACATTTTAAAAACCCAAAGTCTCTAACTTACATATTTAATAGTATTGTAAGGTCTAAGTTAGAATATGCTTACATTGTATGGAATCCGCTTTACAATAATAGCATTAATCTGTTAGAAACCATACAAAAAACAATTGTTAGATTGTTGTGTATCAAATTTAACGTCAACATTTTAGATTATTCTCATAGATTACAATATTTCGATATTGTATCACTTAGAAATAGAAGATTGATTAATGATATGGTCTTTTTATAAAAAATTGTAAATAACATGTATGATACATTAAATATACTGTGCCTGATTAATACAAATAATCCAATGCACTCTGGAATCAACAGAATTATTTACTCATATAATTTACTTTTCAGTCATATAGACATATTTCACCTTTCTTTTTCAAAATTCAAAACTGACATTATACAAGAAATTTCATAAGAATCGCAGCATACTACCATTTTCGTTCTTTTTTCGTTACTCTTTTTATGTTTTTTGTTGTATCACCTTATTTTTCTGTGTAACTGATATTCATTTGAATAATCATTTGTATTGTTCGTGAGAACCTGTTATTGGTCAACTGACTTGGTTCTCCTAGAATAGAAAAAAAAAATCATTCGTATGAAACCCGAAAATTCCCAAAAAAAAGCGAGTATAGAATTTGTAATATACCAAAGTACTTTATTTATATTATAATAGTGATTTAATCGAGTTGTAATATTTTTGACTGGACCATCATTCAATTTATTCATTTTAACGAGAAACATTTGCTACTTTCCAACGAGAATTACACGGAAGGTCAAAGAACATACTTTTGAGCAAATTTTGTAAAAAAAATAAAGATATTTAATTTTATTCAATAAAGTTTTAAATTGTTTCGTATTGCACCGCGCCATTTACGCCCATATTATGCTAATATCTCTGAACCTAAGTAAGTATTTCTTAGATTTTCCTCACAAGAACTAGTCTACATTTTTAGATCATGTGCAGAAAGAACAAGAGAAGAACAAGAAAAAGCAAGACAATAACAGTAATCTCGTGAAACACTAACTATTTATTATGTATATTCGATTAAATAAATAAAACACTTGGTGTAGTTTCACAGATTAATTGCTTACAATGACCGTTTCGATCTTGCGATCAAATAAATGAAAATGTCTTAAATACTATTCAGATTACCGCTGTGAGTAGCTCTGTTTATAGCTTTTTGGATTTCCAAGTTTTCCAATAATTAATTTTAATCACTTTTCCTGGACATGCACGCTTGAAAATTATCGTTAAATGAATGGTTCTCCTCTAAACAATGAGTTGAAAAGCCAGTTGTAAATTTATTTCCTTCAATAGATTTTTGATGTTCTTTCATCCTATATTTAAATTTTTGGCCACTCTGACCAATATAAACCGCGTTGCAATCGTTACACTGGAATTTATATACGGCTGATAGATCTTCAGCTTTTGGTTTTTCTTTGTTGTTGGATAAAAGTTTACTTAAATTTATTCTGTTTGTTGCAATTATGTTTAAATTAATATTTTTGTGTGAACTTTAAGTATTTATGAAATATCATGAATATGGTTAATGGCGTACCAAGTGGGCTCAATATTAATTTTACTGGACGGTGTGTAAATTAAATTTAAAATTCGTTTTATAGTTTTTTTGAAAATTAATTTGTCGACTATAGATGTATCATAACCGTTGTTGCTATTATTGTATGTACTCCTTTATTATAATTTGTCGAATTTAGTGGTATATTGGTTACACGGTGTACCATGGAATGAATAGAAGACATTTTTATAGCTCAGGATTAGTTAGAATTTTCAGGTATTATCTTTTACAAATACTAAGTACTATAATTTAGTTGTTAATTTTAAAGTTAAATGAATCAAATCGTTTTTGATGTAGTTGAGATTTCATTACGAATAAATAAATATGTACTGGTAATTACAATAACCACAGAGTAATATCCTTGTAATTACATTTGCCGAGCCTTCATATCATCTTGGCGTTCGCATCCGTAAAAACCTTTGATGATGTTCTATCCATCGACCTCGTGCGTCGTACGCGTGGACAAATATTTGACGGTTGGGTTCAGATAAACAAACCCAGGTCTCACGGAAAAGGGCATCATTCGAAAGTGTTGCGGATTTAGCACATTACAAAGTAAAATATGGATCCTCGTTCAATATTTACAGTAACTTTCTGAAAGAGCCCGTGAAAGCTTCGTAATTTGGATGAGTGATGCCAGGGAGCTGTTGCATAAAGCTGCTCTCATAACACACGGTATCGCCAGCTACATTGACTTAGACAAAGTGATGGCTTTTGTCAAGAAAAGCGTCTAGTACTTCGTTGTTCTTATCAGACCTAAATTGTTGTTATGTTCTTTTGCTTATATAAATATTTTTTTAAATACCTACTATAAAAGTAAAATCAATTTAGAATAGCAAAATATTATAAAAAATATATACCTCAATACTGATTATCTACTACTGAATGTGCAAGTCTGTTATTTACAAAATAATTATAACGACAATATATGTAGATACAAGTAAATTAATAAATAAGGTATTTACCATGTATTACGTCAAGGGTAAAATTATTGTCTAGATGCTGTGAATAGTGATTTAGTCGAAATAAGAAATTTCTCTCAAAAAAGTTTGCGATTTCTCATTTTTTTTTTAGGTTTTATGTATTGATGACAAAAACATGAATATTCAATGGTATTTCAGTCGGTTGGAAATGCACGGCTATTTAAATTTCAGCCAATAATCTTCAAATATGCTTTCAATACCGTTTTATGTAAACCTAGCTTTATACAGAATTTTTATTCTAAATAACTGTGCTAGTTATTTTGAGGATTGGTAGAAACAGAAAGTAAAATAGTAATTATTTTGCTTTGTTACTTGAAAATTTTCAAAGGCCATTAGATTTAAACATAAATTAACTAATTAATAATATTAAAGGATTTTGATTAGTTTGATATAATTTGTTTATCAATATAACTCTTATCTACATATTTTTATTATAATAGGCATTTGAGAACCTTAGTTACCTATGTATAACGTAACGTGACGTAGTGGGATGTTGTCACGTTTCGTTAGAAATAATTTGCGATGCTCATTTTGTTTCAAATCGTGACTTAAATAAATGGTAACCGTACCACTGAAATGCATATTGAGTACAGAAATGTCATTTTCTGAGTTGTACGTCACGTTACGTTGTACGTAACTAAAGTCCGCAAACTGCCTTAGGTATCCATATTCACGTAAATTAGTTTCAAATTTGTACGTTTTGTATTATATAGGTACTATTGTACTCTCTTTTACATCGTAGACTTACTTAAGTAGTTTTGTACATCTTTTAAATTATTTAAAAAATCATTCACAACTCATAATAAAATTAAATAGTTTTTTAGTTTATGTTCTGTTTATTATTTATTTATTATGTTTTGGCAACATACATCCTTATCAGAAAAGAAAAGAAGCAGTGTATGCGACCGAAACGTTGGGTTTAAATTAAAATAAACAGAACGTAAACTAAAAGGTTATTTATTTGACATAACTTTTTTATAAATCATGTAAAAACAGAAAACCGCCGTGTGCCTGAGTGTCTGGTCGCGAATCTGGAGACCCGGGTTCGATCCCGACCGACGCCAAAAAAATTACATCGCATTTTAATGGCACAAAATTGACCCCTGTGGCGCACTCTCCACGCCAGCAATGAGTGCCCGTGAGGTGACGCCTGGTAAGCGCCCACACGGAACAAATATTCCATCATTACCGATATCTGTGTACGAAGCAGATTGGCACACCCAGCAATAGGTAATATGCCGTGATGAAATATTTATTTATTTTATTTTATTTTCATATCTATAACTTATAACTTACAACTTTCTTCTTTTTTGTAATATTGGTCAATTATTTTTATTTTTTTACCTTCCGTCACCTCTAGGTCAGGAAGGTATTGTCCTTGGCCAAAAAATTCGAAGGTGACTTTTCAATGAATAAGCACGTTTTAAGGTATGTATGTGTGTGTGTGTGTGTGTGTGTGTGTGTGTGTGTTCGTGAGTGTGACTATAATTTCGGCCGCGATATCTCCAATAATAGAATTCCAAAAATAACAATTTTTACGTATTCCTCTTCCTTACATACATATGCAGACTTGATCAGATTTTGGTTATAATTGGTCAACCGGAAGTACCCTCATTTTAAGATTTTGCCAGTTTTTCTTGAAAAAACGCTGTTAAATATTATTTTTTGACATTTAATGTTATAAATATTAAAGAATATTCTTATCTATACGAATTGAATGCATTTTATGTTTCATATTCAATGGATATAGAGTTAAAATATTACAAAGAAATTAAATCTTATAAATCAGCCAGCTATGTTATAACCTTGGAAAAAACTACTATATTAAGAAAATTCTAACTGACATGTCAGTGTTAATGAAAAGAAAATGAATGTGGCAGAGATGAGGATGTTGAGATAGATTTTGGGAAGGACACGGAAAGATAGTATAAGAAATGAAAGAATAAAGGAAATGGCTCGAGTGATTGAAGTTTCTAGATAGATACAAGAGAGACGATTACATTGGTTTAAACATGTCATGAGGAGAGATAAAGAATATATTGGAAGAATGAATAGTTTAATAATAGAAGGTAGACGAGACAGAGGAAGACCAAAGATAAGATAGAAGGACTGTTTTGCGGAAGACTGGAGAGAAAAGTATCCAAATGACGATGACACGCAAAACATAGCGACCCCTAACGAATAGGAAAAGCTAAAGAAGAAGAAGATGTCAATATCAAGTGCAATTTACATAGTTTGTTTATGAAATAATTTTACTGGAAATATGGGATCTTTTGCAAGAAAATTTATGTATGGGATTGGACATAATACACAGGATTGATGATGTGGTGGTCACATAATTTTTTTTAAATAATATTTTAGATTAAAATGTATTTTTACAGGAAGTACCTATGGTATTTTTATTTTCTATGAATCAAACAATTTGTAATTTTAAGTTTTTTGTAATTTAATAAATATTTTTGGAATCTTACTTTGTGTGTTGGAACATTAATGGAAGAAAAATAATTATGAAAAGAAAGTGTCGCAAACAAGTAAATTTATTCGCTTAATGTGAAGTAGTTACTATAGCTTGGAAAACACAATCAAATCTCGAGAATCAAACAAACAAATGAACAAATTCCTGTCTGCATCTTACATTCAAAGCAAGCGTTTACCCAGCTTAAAAGTAATAAATTATTCTTTTCGTAGCAATTTCATTTTACATGAAAATTACATTATTGTCGGCGAGAATCTTCAGCCATAAAACCGAGTTTAGTGCGCGGCGCGGCTTCCAAAAAATATCAAGCGGCACACAGCTAGATTGTGTAATGAAATACTTGCGCTGGGTTGCTACAGAATTTTAATTCGGACCCCGATATTGACTAAGCGAAATAAAATATGTAATTTCAAGACCAAACGTTCTAGCCAGAGTAATTTCCCACCAATTACAAGATACTAAAGTTTTAATTTGTTTTGTGTTTTCTAAAACTTCACCGACAAAATTAATGCTGTAATATGTGTTCAAAATTACATTCATCTTTTTGGAAAAACAGATATTACAATACACAAGTGCAATTGTGCGCCAGAATTAAGTAATTTTTTGATTTCGCAGAATATGAACTAGATGTTATTTAAGCAAATTATGGAAATGTAAATAAACTCAATAATATGTGCTATAAATTTCAAAATATTATATGAGCACTTAATAGTTGCATATTTTAATCGAAATAGATAATATGTATAACAGCAGATACACGAAATACAGGATATTATGTAAGTAAATGTATATAGATTAATAGAATGTTGAGATGACTGCCTGGAACCTAAATCTGCAGTAATTCTATCGATGTTTAACTCATATAGTAGCAGAAGATGTTTGAGGTGGACCAATGAGGATTAAATCCGATTTCATTGAATTAAATTTGTCTGACTAAATAAACACGGAACTGTCATAATTGACATATAAGTTCATAGGCATTGTGGCAGATCGTATTAGATACTTTTATAATGAAAAACTACATGACTTAATTGGTAAGTTTTAAGGGGTTCAGTTCTTATAGAAAACATGCAAATTAAAAATTATTTGCAGATTTAGTATCTATGTGGCTGAGGTTAGTTCTATGATCCGTTAAGCATTGTACGCTTACTTAAATAACAGCACTTTCAAGTTATTTCCAAAAATTAAAATATTTAAATGAGCTCAAAACAACCCAGAAGCGTCATTGAATATAATTTTTCAAAAATTGTAGAATTACTGTAAAATTACCATAAAAGTTGTAAAATTATATATTTCTAAGTAGGTATACGGTGCTACTAAATTTCTTAAAAGTTCTCGAATTCTTAATTAATAGTAAGATTGATAGATAAATAAATGTTTCCTTTAAAACAACCAGCGATTTTTTGGGCAAATAATTAACTTTATAAAGAAATGGTGTACGACTGTTGCCTAGGTTACAGTAGTATGTTTATTTATTTATTTATTTATTAATATATATACGGGATAAACCCATTTACAGTGAAAAAACAAAATACAATAATTTGTATAAACATAGCAGCATAGGACAAACATAATGGTAAATAAATGTATGTATGATTAGTAAGCAAAATGATATGAAGTAATGTGCCAATAGTAATATTGAATAATGAAGATGATTATAGTTTGTAGTAAATACATAAGTAATAAGGTTAATACACATATAATATCTTATCTATGTTATTTAAACAGAGCTTTCAAATTTGTTTTAGAGCAATTGAATAAATCTACATTTGATGAGTGATAATTTACTGTTCTTTGACATCGCAACATAGGTGAATTAAACATATAATTATTGGAAACAGACGGTATTGAAAAAATATCACTAGTTCGAGTTAAGTATGTAGGAACTTTAAAGTTTAGTAAACTTAGCAATTCTGGACAATTTATTGTATAATTAATAATATCAAGGATGAATTTTAGGTCATATATTGTTCTCCGTTCCTCTAAAGTATTTAATGATAATAATTTATGTTATTTACTTATATCTACAATAGCAATGTTATTACATATTTTTAATACCATTTTTCTCGAAATAATTGTTATACAAATCTATACAATATTTATATCGATAAAATTTAAAAAAAATCTCTATCGAATGGACTAAAACATTATTTAGGGTACCATTTGAAAAAATAAAATTTTCTTCTACCATTTTGTTATTACTGATCAGTTAATACCTTCTTCTTGATCACTTTTTGTATATAACATTTTTGTGTAGTCAATAGTTTGTTTAAAAAAGCACTAGTTGTTAACTCTTGCATTATAAGAAATTTTCTGTATTGCCTTGGCTTTATTAATAATCAGTGATTATATGATCTAGGTTGATTACTTCAAATATATCTTCATCAATTTCTTCTCGAATGATTATTTCAATACGTGAGGTAGAATTTAGTAAACAATTCCAAATTGAATATATTTATAAAACAAAAATTGTAATTATGCTAGTAAATCTTAATAGTATGAAATGAAAAAGGATCAACATATTTGTATGAACTAAAAACACAATTATTAATTATTGTTTGAATTCGAAAGTAAAAAATACAAATCCTCATCCTCAATATATAATTTCTCCAGGGATTCTATAGCCAATAGTAAATGTTACAATTTAAAATACATTGATAATGTAAAGGAAGAAAATATAATTTTTACGCTGTTATATGTTTCAACAAAATATATTATCTCGTAAAGATTGAATCGGTGTTATTAGTTCCGGTATGATTGTGATTCCTGTGCTGGCTTGGTAGTTCATAATCCACGCTTTGTTCACACAAATTACGTATTCTTGCAGCATGTATTACAAGTCGAAGGGAGTGTAATAAGAGTTTTTGTGTTAGACGGCGAGCGTGAGCGCTTCTTGTCGTCACAGGGCGTTGTCGGCTGCTCCGGTGTCTGCCGTAGCTCCGGTAACTCCGGATACCGGTGGAAGCGCCGGTAATATGCTCCAACCAGTGACATCAAAAACAGCTAGCTGAGGTGGGAGTAATAATAGCAAGTTGTGCATATGCAAAAGAGGTACATACGATGTGTGTGCATCTGTGCATGGGTGTTAACCTATAATAATATACGTATAAGTTGTTCGCGGTGGTGTATTGGTAAATGAAGTTTTGGAAGCGTTATTTTCAATAAAAAACTCAAATAATCAAATAACAATAGATAAAACATTATTAAAAATCTGATGTGGCCAGCACATAACCTCTCGCCGTATATTTTACCTGGCTGTATGCATAAAGCAAAGATTATTTTTATAAATACAAATAATATATTCATATAAATCTATGACGTATAAACTTCTTTATTATTCAATAATAGCATGTCTCAACATAAAGATATTTTACCATAAATTATGTTACAATAAATTACAAAGTAGAGTTTACCATATATAAATATTAGGCTGGTAACAGCAATTTTCAATTCGAACAACCTTGTTTATTTTCTCTTCATATTCTTCTAGTAAAAACATTAATTTTGGGCGGTCTAAAATGTATATATATGGATTGTGCATCTATTCTTACATATCTTCTTTTACATTTTATTTTTTCATACATGTTATATCTAAATAACACTAATTCCCTTTAATAAAGTGACGGATAGATTGCACTCCGATTATTCTTACATCGATGTGTAATTTTGTCAATATTTACAACTTACTTGAGAAGAATTTGATAGCTTTTTCGCAATTCAAAGTTACTCTAGTCTACAGTACTGGTGTACATTGTCCCATAATGTTTGAAACAAATTTAAGTCCTTCAACCTAGACTTGTCATCTCCATAATAGTCACAGATCAAGAATTAAGGGATTCTCCAAATACATTTTTCTTTCATTACTCATTATTTCTGACACTGACATTTATCTGTCAGTTACAAATAATTTAAATTTGCAACTATTTTTCATGGCATCCTTTCGGTTGTAAAATTAATTACAACATTATTTTATATATTATATTCCTTTTATCTCTTAATCTATAAAATATGTATAAAAATATTTAAATGTATCAGAAAGAGAATTTATTTTTCTTTAATATTATCAAGAAAAATTTTCAAAAAATAATATTTAGAAGATTTTTTTTCAAGAATCTTCTACTTCCGGTTGTCCAATTGTTACCAAAACCTTTTCAGATCTTCCCATGAATGTCCGATTGGGAAATACGTTGTTAAACAAATTTTAAGTCTTATAGTTTTTGAGTAACCGTCCTTCCAACATCCCACACACACACACACACACACACACACACACACACACATCCACACACACACACACACACACACACACACACACACACACACACACAGACATCATCGTAAAAATGTTAAAATCGGATTGTGGGGACCTTAAAACGTGCTTATTCAATAAAATCTGGATATGCGATTTTTAGCATGAATGCAATACCTCTCTTAGCGAGAGGTAAAAAATGTGTTGTTGCCAGTGCAATAACTCCGGTCATTTAATTTTTATTAATTCCTTTGCATATAATATAAAAAATTATTCTTTCAATTTTTAATATATTAGCAATATTTTCTTCTCCAGAATCTTAATGATAATCAGGGTGTATTAAGACTAGTGTAAATAAATTAATAGCGTATTTCTGAGATCATTTTGAGTAAAACAAATTCACATGAAGGTATGTACGGAAACGTTTCGTTACGGAGTTACAGCTCTTTAAAGGTGCACTTCATCAGATACATTTTTATTAATAACTCTATTACTAAGTACACTAAAATTTTGAAACTTGTTATGAGGGTACAACTTATTTAAATACAAGTTTATACTTTCTTTTGTGTCTGTATCTCAACCATAGTCATCGCACATGGAGAAAATTTGAACGTTTTTCATCCTTATTTTTTTACTTTTTCACATTTTTTCATTTTCACTAATATATTACATACAGAAAAAGATATTCTTGCTAGGACTTGATAAACGCATTTGAGATATTTAATTTTTCAGAAAAATTAAATGTAAAAAAAATGTAAGAATAAAAAAAACTAAATTCAAATAAATGCATTCTTGGATATGCAAGTCGATATTCTCTGAACACATGAAAACCATTACCTTTACAATATTCATAAATAAACATATCTGCATATTCACCAACACTAACATTTTCCATTATTTTTAATTAACAGAAAAAAATACCAATAATGAAAATAAGGTAATTAACAGTAGTTATAAAAGATTTTTTTTATTTTGTTCTATTTCTTATGGTAACTTGGATTATATTTTAATCTCGATTTTAAATTATAACTAAATAATATTTTGACATTGTATGTAATATTTCATTAAATTTTGACGTTTTAAACTGTCATTATTAACTGCATAACAACAATCATGAGTAAATGTTTATTTGCTAGTGAATTAAAAAATAAGTCATTCTCATGGTATTTTAACTCACTCTGCAACAAGTAATGCATTTTATGGTATACTGGTTCCTAAAGCAACATTTTTTGAATGATTTATAAAATAAAAAGTGAAACATTAAAGTCGTAGAACTTTAAAATAATATTTTCAAGTTCTAGGTTTTTAAAATTTTACCTTTATAGTGAATCCTTTATTTATGCGACATTAAATTGTTGTACACCCCAGCAGCTTCACCCAAAATATCTGGAGGAATGTGTAAACCAGAAATATTCAATTTGAATCTATCAAAATTTTGCAGATATTCGAACAATTGCGACTAGGCCTACTTATACAAAACTCATACTGCTACAAATTGCTGCATAATTCTTTAGATAATTTAATAACTACAAACTAGTGTGACATAAAGGTATGTATGTACCTCAAACGAAAAGTTTCTTTAAGGTACTCACAAGTAACAACTTGCATCATCACTTTAGACACATAAAATACTACAAAATAACATCAGGTACGAAAATAACACTTACACCACAGTATCAGATACTTTAGCCATTTTCATTATTTTTCACGATACAATTGACAAAAAATAAAGTTTGTTTATAATTTATAAATAAACGACTTGACGTCTATCAACGACGATTATCATGCATAGCCTACTAACTGATTAATTTTTATTTTGTGAAAATTAAATATTATAATGTCTTTTATTATTATTTCGTCAAAATTGAATAAAATATTGTATAAACCACATGAGTTAAGAATGTTTATGTACTCAACGAATTTAATCCACTTGCCTAACGGGCTCGAGGCTTAAACTTTCTTTTCATGAATATACATTATCTTAACTCACTTGGTGTATAAATATCTATTATTAGAGAATTTAAAAATATTAATAAGTAAAAAATAAAGTTGAAAAACGTTCAAGGCTTCCCCATATAAGAGGCCTATGGCTGAATTTCAGAAATAAAGTATAAATATGCATCTAAATAAACTCTATTCAAAATTTTAGTGTGGCTGGTACTAGTCATTAATAAAAATGTGTTTGATGTGGTGCACGTTTAAAGGGCTGTACTCTGTAACGAAACATTTCCGATCATACCTTCATGATATTTTTTACTCAAAATTATTTTAGGAATACGCTAATTTTTACACTACTCCTGATACACCCTGTATTAATTTATTCAAGTATGCCTTATGAAGTCATGCTTATTTACTTAGATAAAGAACATCAAAGCAATTGTGTAATAATCAAAAATTTAGTATATTAATTAATGAGCATGTAATGTAGGCAGTCTATATTACTCGATGATGAAGTTTAGAATACAAGCCGTAGGCGAGTATTGTAATCATCGGAGAGTATATTAAATTTAACCAGTAATAGTACTCATCGAGTGCAATAATATTTCTTAATAAATTTTTCTTATAAACTTTCTAGATATTGAGTTAAAATTCTTCAAAGTTTTGTCACAAATTTCATTACCCGCCTATGGTTGAATAAAATAAACAAATGCATTTCAGCAACGTAGAGCGTGTTGCATAATGCCAAAATTCAAAATGGAACTATTTGCGCGTGCGTCTACAAACTGCTGTCTAGCTACATTTTCATTGTGGTTCTGACGAGCGTTATGCGCTATGAGTGTGTTTTTGGTCTGTAGCTGCGACTGAATACAATGATTAGAAACTTTTGAATAAATTGACACATAGGTACACCAGAAGATGAAACTATGCATATATCGGAGAAGATAAAAGATAGAACAGAATACCTCGACTAAGGTAACATAAAAATCATTCGTCAAATTTTTTTTACAACAGGTTAGACAATCAAAAAATGGTAGGATATTTATAGGATGAAGTCGACGAAGAACAACACTACAATTGACGGAACAAGAAAACGCATAAAGATGATTAAAAGTGATGCAGGCATAAATGAAATCAATAAATGTTCAAAATGGTCACGGTCATTGTCAATGAAGGCGACGACGAAATGAATCCTCTACTCTTTCCAGCATATGCCTGTTGTTGAGATGCTTGTAGCTGCATTTTCAAGGATGTAACTGTCACGATCTTAAGCAGCAGGCTTAAAGGACCCATGATCTCGAACATGCTGAACAACATGTACAAAGATACGAACATTTGGAAGATAACTATTTGGAAAACGTTCCAAATTAATTTTATGGGCTTGAGCAGCGTTTCCCTGAACTTCACCATAGGCTAGCACAATATCTATATACTCGCTATTCGTAAAGGCAGGCATTTTTACTCAGTATAACTTTTATAATTATTAATCGATTTATTTATCAAAATTTGTTTGAAAAAGTTGACAACTCACATTTGTCAAAAACAATTGTTTCATTGTTCTTGCCACTGAATCAAATTATTATGAAAATACCTAAACAACTCGTTAATTTATGGGGGGGGGGCAAAATACTAAAAAAAGTTATTAAGAAATATTGTTGCTCTCGACGAGTTCTATCACTGGTTAAATTTAATGTACTTATTTCTGTTACATCCTGTATATAATAAATATATTTTGTGTGGTTATGTCACAGACGTAAAGATGCAAAGAGTTGTCCCGTGGAATACGAATATTTCATATTCCGCTAGTGTAATATGCCTAGCATAATTTATTTCAAGTTGTTTATATACTGTATGTGTAAGAAGTTTTATTTATACAGTATCTGGTTTAAGAATACAGTGTAGCATATTATAGGGACTACATTGCATTGCTTGTAATTGGTGCAAAATCGAGACGAGACAGTTTTAAACTATCCCAATATTATGTAAAGTTTTGCAACCTTTTTCTACATTTGTGGACAATAAATGAGGCTAGCTACATTGGATGTAAGTGAAGATTGTAATATTAATGTAAATATTATTGTAAATAATCTAACGTAAAAAATCAGTCTGTCAATAACTGTTAAAAATATTTTATTACTTATGCAATTTCGCATGTCAAATCAAAATGGTCCTCAAATGGATGATATTGAAGATGTTCCACTTCTAAATGTTGTGTTTGAATGTTTTGATAGTAATATTACTATTTTATCGCAATAAAACTTAAATTCGTATTTAACCGTGAAATGTTGCTGCAATTTTAAATCAATGCGGTATAGTTATTTTTTTAGCCGTTTAAAAATTTGTTTAGTCCTTTTTTTTACAATTTCTTTAAAATATCAGTAATTAACAAATTTTGAAATGAAATAATTAACGCATTAAATTAAATCACTCTCACTTAATTTTAATCACTTTGCAACAAGTAATGAGAATATGAAACGTCAAAATTGAATAAATAACAATCACATAACAAGGTCTATTGTCATGCACAGATAACTAATTGATTAGTTTTGTATTTTGTCCAAATTAAATTTATAATGGTTGTTCTTATTATTTCATCAAAATTTAATAAATAGTTTTATTACACTCACAAGGTTTAACTCGAATATATTAATCATATCGCGCTTGTGCGCTTGGGGGATTGAAGTCTACGCTCACTAAACCTTTATTTTAAACGCTCGTATAATAAATAACAATTAAATTTATATTGTGAAAGTGACATTTATTTGTTTTCAATTACATGAAAATAAAAACTTGAAATTGAATTTATTGATTTTATAAACATATATTTTATTTTTGAAACACTATTAATTTGAAATGATTAGTTTCCTGACAGTAACTTTTAGCTGTCAGTTACTTAATCTATATAAGCAAGGAGTTGAACTGAACTATATAAAATACTTAAGATTATTTTATAAATTTATGAAAAATATGTATATTTAAAAAAATAAGACGATTTTGGCAATCTAGATAATCATTTATTATACAAGCATGTTTATTGACGAGCGTTTTGGTTGTTTGACGCCAACATCACCTCAAAAGTTTTTACATTTTTATTAAAACAGGGGAACACAATTTGAATTTAGTATTATAGGGACCCTAAAACATTCTTATTCACTAAAAACTCATCATTATTTTTTGACCAAAGACAATACCTTCATTACCTAAAGGTGACGGAATGTAAAAAATGTGAAGAATTATATTTAACAGCGTTTTTTCAAGAAAATCTATTAAAATCTTCAATGAGGGTGCTTCCGGTTAACAAAGTATAACCAAAATCTAATCACGTCTGCATATGAATGTAAGGAAGACGAATACGAAAAAATTGTATTTTTTTGAATTGTAGTTTTAGTGTTATCGGATCCAAAAGAATCGTCACGCACGCGCGCACACACACACACACACACACACACACATATATATATACATTCAGACATCGTAAGAATAGCAAAATTGTATTCTCGGGACACTAAGACGTACTTATTCATTGAAAACTTACCACCAAATTTTTTGACCAAAGATAATGCCTTCCGTCACCTTTAATAATTATGTTTGTACTTTTATTCAGAATAAAATCACGTTTAAAACGATCTTAGATATTAAATTACAAGATCTCAACATCTCATTAGTAAGATGGCTCAACTTTATGTTCGAGTTGTGAAGAAAAGTGAGAAGGATTTCGTGATCCAGAGTATTTCCAAAGATAAGAAGACTTGGTATTTATTTCCAGAAGAATCTAAGGATTTGAATTTTCACACTAATTAATCACAGAAAAACTATTTTGTATTTGTTTATGTTTGATGTTTTTAATAATTATGTTTGTACTTTTATTCGGAATAAAATTATGTTTAAAATGATCTTATATATATATATATATATATATATATATATATATATATATATATATATATATATATATATATATACACGGTTTAAACGTAGTTCAGTTGAACGTAATGTTCAGAAGTTTTATACTATGCATATCATTTTAACTTAAGTTCAAATAATCAACGAAGTTTAGTTGACTACAGTTCGGCGTAAGATTTGACTGCGCTTTATACTATCGGGCACAAATGTTATATATATGAAACAGAAATACTAGATACAGAACAAAATTAATTAAAGAGAATTTTTTTTAGAAATGATACATATCAATAATACAAATAATCCCATAAATAAACGGACAGATATCCTTGGACATATGTATATACACTTATTTGTTACAATTATCAATCAAACAATATTCAAATTCCTCTACACTTAGGCCCAGGTTAAAACAAAAAAAAAACAATTCTCTGTTTAAATTACATGTAAAAACAGAAAAGTTCTGTTAGGAACTAAACTATTTCTATGTTTTAGTGGTTTTGACAGTTAGATTTTTACAAAATGGTGATATACATGTTACACCATCATCGCGAACAAAATCAATATTAATTTAACAAAATTTATACAATTGTTCAATTCCATTGGTTTTTTATCTTTTATAATATGTTATAAAAGATAAAAAACCATTTTGGCCAAAATTTTTAATATGTAATTCAATTATTCCGTATTGTCAGCTTGATAAACATGTGCTCATCTCAACTAATGTGCGAATATTATACTAAATTATTCTAAAACATATTGTACGTATTCATCATTGTATTATTTATAGTGTCCTGAAGATGGTTAAAAATATAACCCAAATTTTGACAAATTAAAAAGAGTGTACTTTACTTAAGCCTGCAAAATTCTGACTGTCAAACCCACTATCCGTTTCTATAACTAATTACAGTCGTAATTATCATCCACCTATATATTATTATGTATTGTAGACAAAACAAATCTTTTGTCATAATCAAATGACTTCATATTCGAGTCCTGCATCAGATCGGGTCCCTCGGGTTATCCACTTTGCTTTTCGGTTTGCAGTGAGGTTCCATGACTCTTTTTGCTGGTTGCGGGTCGGGCGCTGGTAAATCTAGCGCGGATATCGGGTCGGGTTATGTATTTCCTTTTTATTATAATAATTGTTAATATTTTCCATTGGCATTATATTTCTCACCAACAACCGTGCAGATTGGTAACTACAAGTTCATATCAACCGCTTGTAGTTGCCAATCTGCGTTGCTGTCGGTGAGAAATGGACTACGTGACGTATGGAACGTGACGTAGCGACACGCGTGATGATTAGAAAACATGTCACTGAGACATACATATACACCGTACTGTGCAATGCAAACAAATTTACATTGCCAACACTACCGACCCAATGCAGATGCAGACTTTGTTGTGAAAACGACTATTATGCCCCCTGCAGCGCTGGAATGCGATGAATCGTTCATCATATACACCAGCGCTGTAAATACGGATTATATTGATGATACTGCTATTCATCTTCTACTCACTGTGTGGAATAGTTTTCATTTCGGGTTCAATTTGAGGTACGATTCTGTTTTGATTTGTTATTCAACATGAAACATAGTTATGTATCGTACACGAAATCAGGCAAATATTTTTATTTTCAATCAAAATTTGTTTATCTTTATAGCAAATTTGAAGAATTCGTGCTCTAAAAGTCACGTCAAGCGAAAACGCCATCCTTAATTAGTTTACGTTGCCGAGACTGTTTGTCGTATTACACTGAGAGAAAAAAACCTCTAATAATTAAAATATGCGAGGTTTGGTTATAGTTTTTTTGTATTTAAAATAATAAATTAAATATTACTCTTATATCTGAATTGAAACAGTATTATTTTAAATACTAAAATTTCAATATATTACTATATAATGAATAATTTGTTTACAGCTTATTTTGTTGTATGTAATCTACAAATTTAACAAGAAATTAATGACAAATTTATATTTTATTTAATATATCAAACATCTTATTATACATATCGTAAATTATTACATACCCTCATCTGTTATTTAGGTAAAGTAGTAATTTAACAGTTAACGAATTCTTTTTAGATATCAAATATATGTTAATTATTATGAGTGTTGTAATTATAACTTATTTCATTTCTCTTTAATTGTTTAATTTAAAAAATACAATTATTCATTTTATTACTAGCAAAGCATATAAAATATAGAAGCAACTTGTTGGCACTGGTCAGTAAGACATACATATTTGCAGCGTCAACGCGTGTACCATTGATTCAATGTGTTTTATTAAATTTGATTGAATCTAAATAGAAAAATGAGTGATATACCTAATTTATTAAACAAAGAGAGATTTTCTTCCTATGTGTACTACTACGAAGGTAAGTAAAATACATAAACCGACGTTCAGCAATGTATAAGTATTATTTTTTATATTTCAGCAAGCAGCTCATAGGATCAGTATTGGGTTACAATACATCTATGCAAATAAATAGAAATAAGTATGGAAATTTCCAATTTGATATTATAAATAATATTATGTATACTGATGAAAGAATGATTTATATATACAAATAAAATAACCAAGTTTGTAGGCATCGATAAACATTTTCAAGTATGCATTGTAAGTATGTTAGTAATGTGATGTAAGATGTGTGTAACCATCTCAAATCAATACTTTGTTATACTGTTTTTTTAGAATTTTAGTTATAGTTTCCTTATAATTTTGTAATTATACATATATAATATACACAATATGTGTTAAAATAAATGTATTTACCACAAGTTTATGAATTTCATTAAACTAGATCCAAATCCTAATTTTCGAACAAAATATTTATAAATTAATTTATTAACTATTAATACTATAATTCAACTGCAGATAATATATAATATTCATAAATAAGGAATTCACATATTAACTATTAAATTGTGTTTCTTTAAAATAGTAAATTTTTAACAGTACAATAATCATTAGCTTACCAATATCTTCTGAAAATTTGCAATTAATGTCATATTTTATCCATTAAAATGTAAAAATTAATAGTTAACTAATAATATTTTACTGAATACCTTTATTCATTGTTTAGAAAAATTATATTCTTTAACTATTAAAGCATTTATTGTTTGATTTAAATTATTATAAATTTCCTAAAAATATTGTATACTCGTATATTTTAAACGTATAATACATTACTTGCAAAGCTTCATTCGTTCCGCCGTATTCAAAGTGATTATACATTAATTGTTAATGATTCTTTTTTATTGCAAATATTCCTTTCTCTCAGTGTATGGTTAAAACTGTAAGTTTTAAATTTGTAAATAGTGAACAAAATCGCAACGAAACCTGCCACTCTTATTTATAATTTTATATTAATCAACTAAAATAGATGTGTTTTTGTCAGTTTTATTTTTACAGATTTAGACTTACAGTTTTTACCATATATTGTATTTAATTTCTTTTTGTGTTTGCACAGGCTCCCAGTTTTTCGATCTTCATCATTGGATTTCCGATTATCTTAAGAAATACTAGTACCACCATGACGCCATCATAAAAATAAAAGATGATTGAACCGAATGAAATTTTGAAAACTTTACAAATTATAATCTATAGTTGTGTTTTCATTTGCTTCATTACCACAATAGTTGTGACATAACTAAAATATAACAGTAATAAAAATATTCAGCATCGTGCTCTATTTTAGGGCCGCTTTTGTTTTCAATATTTCATATTTGATTTCAATAAGAGTATAAGATTTTGTAAAATTCATACGTACGTTGACGACACGCCGATTGCCGTTAACATAAATGCGGACTTGGATGCATTAGCTCATTCTACAATAATCACTGTTTGCAATTAAATTAATCTAAGTCTACGGTTATGGTATTTGCGAGGGTATTTGGTAATGAGATTAAAAGAAAAGGGTTATTATTGGATAACGCCATTGTCATTAAAATAAATAAGACCAATATTGACATTTCAAAATTTCAAATTCCGTTCTACTTCATATGCTCAGGTTTATAATTATATAACTTTGTTGATAAAAAAGGCTCATCCTCTCAAAACATAATCGTATGATTCTATCCAGTAGTCTTATATATCTACATTTAATTATTGTGACACAGTTTGTGGACTACACATTATTCAACATATTTGATGCCAACAGAATACAAAAGGTGCAGAACTGCTGTGTTAGATTCATTCATGGTTTGCAAAGACGTGAATACGTTTCGCCTTATTTCAAAGTGATCAGTTGGTTACATATGAAACAGACTAGATTTAACACATCGCTTAATTCAAAATAAATCTCCCCCTTATCTTTATAACAAAGTTACTTTGCGTACATTTCATCATAATCGTAACTAAAGGAATATTTTGAAATATATTCTTAAATGTTATTATACTATTCATTCATACTCATTTTTCTCAAGCCTGTTACATTTGCTAAACTATATTTCATTAATTATTTATTGCTTATTTAAATACTTGTTTCTGCCTAACACACTCATATTCGTGTAACTCTTTATTTCACTATATATATATATATATATATATATATATATATATATATATATATATATATATATATATATATATATATATAAATAGGGTGGCGCTCGTTACATAGGCATTTAACATGGGAAATAAGAATAATTTGAATATTTGCCTCCCATTATAACTTATTGTAATAAAACTTTATACACATGTTTGGGAACACTTAATGCATCATATTAATAACAAATTGTTTAAAATAAATAAAGAATAATTAAGTAAAATAAAAAAATGTTCTAGCAATTTGTTACGGTCTAAAATCGACTTTAGAACATTTTGCTCCACAATATTATTGCCCTAGATATACGTACCGTCCTATCGTCTAAATCTGGTTTCCCTCGTCGTATTGTTATTATTATTTTGTCCCTCCTTCGTGTATCTTTATATATTTATAGTGTTTCGTCCAATAAATTCTCTCTGCCTTCTTATTGTAATTATATTTCAAATGTTCCTATAGTGTCGTTTATGTAAAATATGTTTCACTTCGAATCTGTAACTTACCTAAATCCCTTTTCTGACTATTTCGCCCTATTTCTAAATGTATTCTTCAATAGTTTATTCTTTGGCGACCTACAAGGTTATTTGTTTACATCGCTTGACATGTTTTTAGTTGTAGAATTGCGACAGCGGCGTGCGTGAATTGTTTTTATCGTATTTCTTCTTTTTATTTTGTGGTTTGTTTTTTTTGCGCCATCTTCATCCTGCAAAAAGTTCTTGGTTCCGGAAAAAGTTTTGAGCATCGTGGATTTGGGTACAGACTCTGTTATGGGGTAGATGTGTTTTTTCTATGAGTGCGTTGGCACGTGGTTGATGGTTGGCGTGATTTAGTTTTGACGCGAGTGGAGTACCCGATTGTTGTTTTGGACCAGTTTGTGGTTTCGCCATTGTTGCGGATTTGTACGACATCGGGGGTGCTCGAATGACTTTCCAGTGTTGTGTATTTTGGTGGGTGCTTCGTGTGGTGTCACGAGCATCTTTTTTTTTTTGGAGTTCTGGAAGTCATCTCTCTTCGGAGGATTTGCGACTCTGCCGTCAGCGTCACAATTGTTGTGGACACCTTCTACATTGTGCCCAGTTGCTGTCCCTCCGCCGTCACCATCACCCTACTTCATCGCCCTACTTCATCGCCGCCTACAATTCCCCCAAACACGCCGTATAGATAAGTACCTTCATTTAATATCGTTCTTCCTCTTTTTTTTTGGTTTATTTTTGTGTTGCGAGGTAAGAACTTAGAGTTTATTGTTGTCTACGAGGACTGTAGTAAAACATTATTTGGCGTTTCATTGCTGGAAGTCGTATGTTTTGTATAATTCGTTTCTTTTATGATATTCATTTTTATGGTCACTTGAAGCTTACAGTATTTTTGTATTTGTATCTTGGAGCCTTAAGCTCATTGTAAGCATTATTGTTGTGGCTTACTTATGTAAAATTGTATTTTTTCGATATTTTATTTTGTTGCATTGTTGCCCATTGTCGGGACTTGTAACTCTGGAACGTGCGTGCGCTTCAACTGGCATGTACCTGCCCGCGCTACGAAGTTGATCAATTTCACGCTGCGTAAATGTAATGCTTGCGCCCGAAACTGGGTTATAGGACTCCGGGTATAACAATATTTTTTTTGTACATTTATTATTTTTACATTCTTGCGTACTTTATTATTCCAAATTTAACAAATTTTAACTTCATTAAATTCTGTTTTATTAAATTTCCTTTTTTTATTTATCAGTCCTAAATCGTTTTCAGGCAACAACCACGGTAGGTAACTTATCTGTATTTATCGTTTTCGTATCGTCCTTTTCGTAATTTTGCGGATAAAAATTACGTGGCGCCCTTCATCCTTTTTTAACCTTTATACGGTTTCAACCCTGCCCGTCTCCACTGTATAAAAGCTGGCGGCCGCACACCAGAATATCTAGGATGCGTTATGTAATTAATCGCGTTGCGCGAAGCACGTTACAAATTTTAAAGTAATACTTATTATCACTTGTAAAAGAATTATTAACCTATTAGCGACCATAGCATAATGGTAACGTCCTTGCTTTTTTGTTCCAAAGGTACTGAGTTCAAACCTAGCACACCTCTTTTTGTTAAATTAAAATAAATAGAAACAAATAAAAATAAATAAAAACACATAAAAATTAATAAAAACAATTAAAAACAAAAAAAAAATTAAAACAAATAAAAACACAAAAATACATACTAAAAATTAAAATTTAAAAAAACTAAGGAGGTGTTCTAGGTTTGAACCCAGTACCTTTGGAACAAGGACGTTACCATTGTGCTACGGTCGCTTTTGACTTAATCATCCTTTTATGAGTGATAATAAGTATTATTTTAAAATTGCCAAAACATTTTCTTATTTCTCTTAATTATTATTTATTAATTTTAAACGATTTGTTATTGATATAATGCAATAAGTGTTCCCAAACATGTGTGCAAAGTTTTACTACAATAAGTTTTAATGGGAGGCAAATATTCAAATTATTCTTATTTTCCAAGTTAAATGCCTATGTAACGGACCCGATATATGACACGGAAAGCGGGCCATAGGCGTTTATCATGGGAAAACAGTTTTTCCTTGGCAAATTTTAGACAAAAAAGCTGCAAATAAATGTTGTAGAGAATTATATTTTGCATGCAACACAATATTCACATATTATTTTGCATATTTAGTAACTGAGCAAATCGAATTTAATTTTTTACAAAAGTTACTTCTTTATAGTGTTAGCCATGAAAGGAAATCAAACAAATGTAATGACGTTTTACTTGTCAGAAACGCTCTGTTTAATTCTAATTATTGAAAATGGAAATTAATCACTCAAAATAAACTAAATAAACAACAATAGGAATAAAGTTTTTTGAACTCATATTTATTATTAATTTTTATTATATTATTTTATTTATAAATAAATATTATAAAAGGTGCTCAAAAAACTATCTGTTTTGCTCTAAGCAATAGCCTAATCTATTATAAAAACTTTGCCTATCATTACTTACTTGTTTACGAATTATTTTATTGTATTCATTTTCTATAGCGTTTTTCAGATATTCAATACTATTGTGTCGTTTCTTATAGACACAAGACTTTAAGTGCTCCCATAAAAAGAAGTCACTCGGATTTAAATCCAGTGACCTAGCTGGCCAGTTTATTGGTCCTCCTCGCCCTATCCAGCTTTCTGCAAAAGCATCATCCAGATCATTTATAACCTCCTTCGTACTATGTGCAGGACAACCATCGTGCTGGAACCACACATGATCATTATTTAAGTTTATAATTTCTGGCCCAACTGTTTCCCTTAACAAGTCCAAATATGTTTTCAAATATAGCCGTGCAATAAAAAAGGGCCAATAATTTTGTTGTCTAAAATTATAGGTGGCACATTTAAGATACGAATGCATTGGTATCTCCAGAACTGTAAGATCTACGAGGTTGGTTAAATTAGACAAAAAATGCCTCATTCTAGTGTTGTTTCGTTTGTTCGGAAAAATGCATAGGTCACAAGATATGGGCAAAATCGTAAATTTTTCCATTTTCGTGTTTTGCTTGCAACTTTTTTATGTGAATTCGAACTAAATTTTAACTTGCACTTTCTAGAGGCACTTTTATACGTGGAATTCATACGCGTTCCCCGAAAAAAATATCTTATCATTTTCGAGAAATACATATTAAATTTCAACTTTCATATGGAGCTCAGAGTAGACTTGTGATACCATTAAATAAACATTTTTGTTTCTCTTTTCAACGATATAAAACATTTATACTTTAATTTTTACATTATGTAAGAAATTATAAAATTAATGATATTTTACAACTTTTTCATATATTTTATTCAAGTATGCTATGGAAAACATTTAATATGTCAAACCTATATTTGAGATATTACACATCTTTTTTATTCAAAATGAAATTCATATACTTCTCGAGTTTCGCGACACTTGATGTAAAGAGTGTGAGCCATAAAGGGTAACTTTATTAATTTCGCCCGAATTTGGGTTGCGAACGAGCATGCAAAAATGTTAAGTACCACTACTGTCAAATTTCATATTAAAATTTTGTAGAACTATGTTTTTCTAAATGCGTTAGTAAGACAAAGATGAAGCTATTAGACATACGTATCGAAGGTAGAATATAAGAAACCATAAATAAGACAGAGAAAAATATACAATTACTTGTTATATTGCGGTTCAGAAATCAATGATGTGAAGCTCAATGAGAAAAATCGGTGTATAAGGGCCGCGAAACAGTAACCTTATCTAAATTAAAAATATAAAATACCGATTTTATATGTTTAGTTTAGTGAGCCCAATTTTGCCTAGAATTACATAAAAAGTTTTTCTAATTCCGTTTATATTATACATATATTTACAAAAAAAAAAAAAAAACGAATAATGAAACAGTGCCAGGCTATCGCTCATAGCTGATCTGTCACTTATTCTTAAATAATGCCATTTCGTACTATAGGTAAAGACTGCCGAACGAACAAATATTAGAGTGAGTATTTCATTCATAAATTTATAAACAAATCCAAATTGAGCATTCCACTTAGTTACCAAGTTTTATTTCGCCATAACACCGTCACAAATTTTTGTTTGCATCCTTCGAGCCAATAAGATGCTGTATTTTTACAAGTGAGTTTTGGTAAGCGAAATTTTTTTGACGTTTCAGGAGTACCTAGAAACATATTGTTTATATATCTGTGAAAGTGCGTATATTTTCAGTCTTTTCAGTTTTTATTAAAACTTAGTCGATCCGAACAAGAATCTATTCAGAACATTGAAAAAGAAATCTTAAATATAACACCTAAAAACAAAATAAAAATTTAAAGATTTTTGTCAAAAAACTAAATTATTACCTGATTCTTATTTTGGAAATAGTCATCCGAATACCATTCGTGGTTTCCTGATCAAAAATCACTCGCTTGACAGCGAGTGATTTGTTTGTCAATGCCACTCGATAAATTGTTAGGCAACCAGCTCTCGTAACAGTCTGAAAAATTTTCCGGCAAAAATTTACCACTTATGATGATGAAAAAATCTGATATGACCAACACATTACCTTCCGTCAGTTGTATGTACTTTGTACAAATTCCATACAGAAAGTTTTTTGCAAAAGATTATATATTTCCAGTAAAATTATAACACAAACATACTACGAACCCAAACTCATATTAGTTGAGCCGGCTAACATTTTCGAACAAACAAATAATAAAACCTACGCAAATAGTGAGAAATTTCTACAAATATCTTTCGACTAGTTTAAGCTTATCCAAGCTGAATATGTTATTCAAGTATTCCGCCATTTAATATTAGATTACATCGGCTTTATTAGTAATACCAACTTTAATTCTAATAGGCATTGTATCCGTAGACCCTACATATTTCCTGTGAGTAATGTCCTATATGTCTTTCAAGGTAAGTTCTACTGTACGCACTGGATTTTTACGAAGTTGTTTTTCATTGATCCAAAAGTAAAGGGTCGCGGTACAAGTTAAATCTGGACTAGAAGATCAACCTTAAGTTATAAGTCTATATTTAAAAAAGCTGAAAGAATTTTGTAAAAATTTCTAACCATTTGTGTAAATTTTATAATTTGTTGAGAACGTAAACTAGTCGACTTATTATGAGTTCGGGCTCGTATATCAATTGCACTTGAAACTGACATCTGTCAATCAGAATTCTCTTAATATAGTATCTAGCTGTTTCCATGGTTATAGCATAAAATTATATCTAACCGCGTTTTTTCAAGAAAACTGTTAAAATCTTCATACGAAGGTACTTCCGGTTGACTAATTATAACCAAAATCTAATCACGTCTGCATGCGACACCTCCTTTGAAAGAAATACTGGATGAATGGACGTATATTTCCGTGTATTAAGTTATAGTGCCCCAATTTAACATGTTAAATTAAATACGAACATTTATTTAAGTGAGTGTTTGTATAGACGGGGACATCAGGGTTTAAGATTATCTATTAAACTGTAAGTAGCATAAATTACTCTATGAAAATTGCATTCTCAACATGACATGATTTTGAGGTTTTCTTTAAATTGTGTTTTTATTATAATAATGCATACATATAAATATGTACAAAACTTCTAACCATTGCATAGTCAAAATACACTATGTATTTTTAGTTTTTATAATTTGTAGGTGGTACAAACTATACTACATTCAGGACTTGATTGTGGACTATATAAATTAATTTTAGTGTTTATTTATTCCTTTGAGTGTATCTATATGTTACGATATATAGAAAAATTGCCCCAGACATACGATGAACGATTTAGAAATTAGTATTTTTGTTTCATGAAAATATATTTTTTTGTAAGAAACATTTAATTGTATTCTAAAATTAATAATCTATATTTATAAAGAAAACATACATTAAGGATAAATTATGTTAATGATAAGTTTATTTACTTTATTTATGATTCATTTTTTCTGACTTTTGTTACTAAATTTTGTATTTTATATTTATCTAAATCACCCTCGAAACTTATTCACTCAAAGTTGAAGAATGAAAACATAATAGAGTTTTTCTATATACTCTGTAAAAAATATAAAAACTTTTTTAATTTTAGCAGTAACGTTGTTTCCTTCTTTTTGTCCAGTAATGTACGTACATTTTTCGTTCAGAGTAAGATAAAAGAGGAAATATTAAGTTTGTGTTAAAAAACTCGAGGCCATCACATAAATAAAAGTAAAAATGAAGAAAAAATGTTACGGGATCTAACAATATTTTTCCAAGTTTAGGTATTTTATTTTGTTGCACGGAAGCTTCGGTTTGTGTTTTCTTTAATCGTTTTCATAATCATTCATAACAAGGAAGGAAAATCTTTTTCACATAAAAAGAAGAGAAAAATCTACTTTTCTATAATTTCCGGGAATATATGTATATTCCTACAAAATGAAAAATGTGGAATAAAATTATTCTGACAAGCTGTAAATCTGTCATAAAAGCATTTATTTGATAACCTGCACTTTTAAAATAAAAGAAAATGTTAATACTAAAACAGGTAGTTCACGAAATATTTAATAGAGATCTTATTTATATTTAAATATTTCAGTGCGGCTTATAACCAAGTTTGTGGTATGCTAATCTGTTTCTTTTCATAGATTTCAGTAATTACAACAAACCTCGCGTCGTCACACTCACAACCGGTCAGAAAATGCACTTATACACGTAAATCCATTAGGTGCAGTATTTTAGAAAATACATATTGTAACGCGGCAGCGTATGAAACCGCCAGCGTACAACTAATTATTGTGATCGTCTAATTACCCTACGTTGTGTTATTTAATAGTGCCCAGAATCGTTGATTTGAAGTCGTGGTAGTGTAAGGAATAAAACAAGTAATAACATAGATTCAACAATAAACAACGTTTATTCAGTCATTGGCATTCAAGAAATATACAGCACAATATAGTGACTGATACTTATGGCCGGGGATGCCGGGAGAATGCCCTGGGTTGGGCTGTGGCTGGCAACGGACTCGTACGTGGAGCGGCACCGGGCACAGCGCAGGCAGCGTCTCGGGATTGCTGTGGGTATGGCCACGGGCGTGGACCGGTCACTGGCGGAGCGGTACACCGGCCGCGGGGCGTAGGCCTCGGTTAGCCGTGGTTACGGCCGCTGACAGGGTCCCCCAGGTGGATGACGGGCCCAATGTGTGCATATACAAACAGGTGCACAGACATACAAGATGTCTTACATAAATTTTATACGTGATATAGTATGGTGGTATGTATTAAAACCAAATGCTGTATAATTATCGGTTACGACGTTGTTGGAAGTTGCAGCTGAACCCGTGAGGGAGCGTGCACACCTGTTATCTCGTCGCAACCGTACGGTGAGTAAGTAACGTTGTTGGAAGTTGCAGCTGAACCCGTGAAGGGACGTGCACACCTGTTATCTCGTTACCACTGCCCGTTTATTGATACACATATGATGGAGGTGAAAGGCTTTAGCCAATGACCTTACAGCAATACCAACGTATACCACCAATACCAATACCACTGCCTCAAAAATTACACAATGATCGTAATGCAGATCAAGCTACAACAGAGGCTGATCCTGGCCGAAACCAAGATGCCTTTCCGAGTGCTGTGCACCCAGTTTTAAACACAGAAGCGCCACCCCTAAAGATTGGGGGTGGAAATGATGGAAGATTAGATGTCCATAGGTGAAACTGCAACAGACAGAATTTTCTGAGAATATCATCTTAATGATATGCACCTCATTTGCTGATGTCCCGGCGTAGTGGGGAAGTTTCTGCATATGAAGATTGTATGTTAGACAGAGACAGCTGATAATTGTTAACCCGGATTTGCTCGAGCTCGTCTCAAGTAGCCACCTTCGGTCCCTGATGCCTGGCTGTGGAAGGAATTCTCTCCTGTTGATTTGTTAATTAGTTGCATTCAAAAAGTCACATATGCCCTATATATTAGACAAAGATACAAATATCAGTACTCTGGGTGTAAGACAAGGATGCCACGAGGTAGTGATAGTTTTCACCCCTACTTAAACAAGGATGCCCTTAGATCTCGGCCTGGTGAGTGCGAGAGAGATAGCATGTGGTCGTGTTGATTTTAACTCCCACCTCTAAATGTTCATCTAACTCTTGGTTTACCTAAATTGTTTTTATTCATCCAAAATAACAATGTTTAAATAAATAAGGAATGTTTATCTATATCGGTAATGAGCATATTAAACCTTTCTTTGATTATTTTGTTTAATGTTTTTATTTTACCTAGTATCCATATGTTTCGGTCTCCCTTGCCAGGGCCGGCTTCTACGAACAGCTGTAAAATTTACTTAATACCATCCTCCTACATTGTTTCTCATGCTGGTGCAATGTTAAATCAATTAGTTAATGTTAGTTAGTTCTATTAGTTGTTTATTAATTGTCAAACATTCTAAATATTATTGTAAATTTTTGTATTCATTCGAGTTCGACATTCCCACGCTAAAACACTCAGTCCTACTCTGTCGTTACCTACTTAGCTTACGTTGGGACAGCCCCAGACACGGCGCCCCATAGCGATTTATTACCCTCTTGAGTTGACCTGCAAATCTTCTCTGCATCATACTTATCAGTTCTTAGGAGGTCTACACGTGCGTTTTGTTTTTGTATACATGTAGAAACACGATACTAAAGATTTTAAAAATAATAATGATACACACCAAATTCGGCCGCGTTTCAATATTAGTGAAATTTAAAAAAAAAATAAGTTAATTTATTTAAATAGATATTTGTTGAAATAATAATGAAAATAAATAAATCAATAAATATAAAATCACGGCATATTATTCACTGCTGTGTGCCAATCAGCTTTGTAGATAGATTTCGGTAATGATGACAAAATATTTATACCGTGCGAGTGTTTACCAGGTGTTATCTCATGGATACTTATTTCTTAGATGAAAAAATAATAAACAGGATTGCAGCCCAAAAAAATATTTTATTTAGTTTTTTACCTCTCGCTAAGAGAGGTATTGGATTCATGCTAAAAATCGCATATCCAGATTTTATTGAATAAGCACGTTTTAAGGTCCCTACAATCCGATTTTAACATTTTTACGATGATGTCTGTGTGTGTGTGTGTGTGTGTGTGTGTGTGGATGTGTGTGTGTGGGATGTTGGAAGGACGGTTACTCAAAAACTATAAAACTTAAAATTTGTTTAACAACGTATTTCCCAATCGGACATTCATGGGAAGATCTGAAAAGGTTTTGGTAACAATTGGACAACCGGAAGTAGAAGATTCTTGAAAAAAAATCTTCTAAATATTATTTTTTGAAAATTTTTCTTGATAATATTAAAGAAAAATAAATTCTCTTTCTGATACATTTAAATATTTTTATACATATTTTATAGATTTAGAGATAAAAGGAATATAGTATATAAAATAATGTTGTAATTAATTTTACAACCGAAAGGATGCCATGAAAAATAGTTGCAAATTTAAATTATTTGTAACTGACAGATAAATGCTAGTGTCAGAAATAATGAGTAATGAAAGAAAAATGTATTTGGAGAATCCCTTAATTCTTGATCTGTGACTATTATGGAGATGACAAGTCTAGGTTGAAGGACTTAAATTTGTTTCAAACATTATAGGACAATGTACACCAGTACTGTAGACTAGAGTAACTTTGAATTGCGAAAAAGCTATCAAATTCTTCTCAAGTAAGTTGTAAATATTGACAAAATTACACATCGATATAAGAATAATCGGAGTGCAATCTATCCGTCACTTTATTAAAGGGAATTAGTGTTATTTAGATATAACATGTATGAAAAAATAAAATGTAAAAGAAGATATGTAAGAATAGATGCACAATCCAGATATATACATTTTAGACCGCCCAAAATTAATGTTTTTACTAGAAGAATATGAAGAGAAAGTAAACAAGGTTGTTCGAATTGAAAATTGCTGTTACCAGCCTAATATTTATATATGGTAAACTCTACTTTGTAATTTATTGTAACATAATTTATGGTAAAATATCTTCATGTTGAGACATGCTATTATTGAATAATAAAGAAGTTTATACGTCATAGATTTATATGAATATATTATTTGTATTTATAAAAATATTCTTTGCTTTATGCATACAGCCAGGTAAAATATACGGCGAGAGGTTATGTGCTGGCCACATCAGATTTTTTTGGACTGCAATCCGGTTTATTATTTTTACAACAAAGTCATTTATTCCATATGCCATACTTATTTCTGGTGTGTATAGTTCATCCCAAGGGTCATTCTTATTCCATTAAAAATTCTAAATATTTCTTTTGGCGACGGTCGGGATCGAACTCAGTTCCCCAGATTGGTGACCAGACACTCAGGTACGCGGCCACGAGAAAATACATTTAATTATCTCATTAATTCAATTATTCAAATTTATCCACTTGAATAGTTTACAAAATTTTTGGAACTATAGTCCATATAAACCCCGTGAGTCACCGCAACAATGATCAGTACGTGATTAGCACGTGCTCAAGTGCTTGACGCATTGTGATTGGTTTTGTTGTCACAAGGTTTAATGGTTTATACGAACCGTGCGTCTTTATTGGTATGACCTGTAGCAAAATTATATGCCAGCAGCATGCGTTTGTTTTAAATTGGCGACTCTTGGATTTGAATGGACTATAATCTCGTTAACTGTCACTGTATACCAGTGGTGCGTAACCTTTTTAAATCGCGGGACAAAAAAAAATTCCTAAAGGACCACTTAGATAAGGTAGCAAAAATTTTGTATTCAAATTGTAAAAATAAGTGGACTGGTACATAATTAATAATAATAAATAATTATACTTGCCATCAAGTAAGTATGAACTGGGGATTACTACAATGTTGCCAGTTCACGGGTCATATTGAAAATACTAAGTTATGAAGAAGCGGCAACATCGCAGGTCATGGGACAGGGTGCGGAAAAGGAAAAAAAAGTTGAGCATGAGTCAATACTCATTTGACGGCAAGTATAACCTATTCATGCTCGTATTATTCCAAACACAAATAATTAAAAATATATGATGTGGCCAGCACATTACCTTCCGTCAATCTTGTGTATTATGTACAAATTCCACGTAGTCACGTGACTTTGCTGACCTTGGCAATCAGAATGACAGATATTAATTATGTCCATAACTGACAAATTTCATAATTTTTCATTCAAAATTTCATTTTTTGCTATTGCATGATTTTTTTCTCGGCAACTGAATTTCACACTCCTGATAACAAATAAACCATATGAAATACGAAAATCATTTTGACACTGGCCCCCATAACTGCTTGCCAAGGTTGGCAGAGTCACGTCATTGCTCGCACCCTATACTTAAATTTTCTTGCAAGAGATCCTATATTTCCAGTAAAATTATTTCATAAATAAACTATGCAAATTGCACTTGACACTGACACCTTCTTCTTCTTTAGCTTTTCCCATTCGTTAGCGTTCATTATTTTTCGTCCTCATTCAGTTCCTTCGCTCTCAAATCTTCCGCAATACAGTCCGTCCATCTTATCTTTGGTCTTCTTCTGTTTCTTCTACCTTCTACTACTAAGCTATTCATTCTTCTTCCAATATATTATTTATATCTCCCCAAGACTTGTTCAAACCAATGTAATCGTCTGTCTTGTAACTTTCTAGAAATTTCTATCACTCGAGCCATTTCCCTTATCTTTTAATTTCTTACCCTATCTTTCCCTGTCTTCCCCAACATCTATTTCAACATCCTCATCTCTGCCTCATTCATTTTCGTTTAATTGATACTGACATCTGTCAATTTAAATTATCTGAATATATTTTTAAGTTTCCATGGTTAGCATAGCTGGCTGATTTATGAAATTTAATATCTTTATAATTCATTAACTCTATATCTATTGAATTTGAAGTACAAGATGCAATCCAATCGTATAAAGAATAATATATTCTTTAAAATTTATATAACATTAAATGTCAATAAATGATATTTAACTGCTATTTTCAAGAAAAACTGTTAAAAGTTGCAAATGACAGTACTTCCAGTGCACCAATTATAACCAAAATCTAATCACGCCTGCAGATAGATCTAAAGCTGAGGAATACGAATTATAATTTTTGGAATCGTGGTATTGGAGTCCGAAACGATCGTCACATACACACACACTCACACACACAGACGCACAAACACACATACAGATATCATCGAAAAAATAGTAAATTCGTATTCTAGGGACCCCAAAACGTGCTTATTCATTAGAAATTCGCTACCGATTTTTTGACCAAAGACAATACCTTCCTTACCTAAAGGTGACGGAAGGTAATAATATTTATTATATTTAAAATAACAGGAATGGGTAATAAAAATACTGACAAATATAAAATTTAAATTAAATAGCTCTACATTTTATTTGAAGCTAACTGACTAATATCAGGATTTATGTTAGTGGTCGCAAAAAGCAAAATATTTTTTAAATTGCCATCTGTTATCCAGACCTTTGTTATTTTTTTATAATTTTCATCGAAGAAAACATTTGTTCGCAAATATATGTGCTGGCGAACTGAACGTTGTGCATGCAAGTAGTCTTAACTTCAGAAAATTTTGCTGTGGCAATAATTTCCAAAATTCATAATTTCACCTTCATTTAATAAATTACAAAATTCATCGTATTTGTTTTTTAGTGCACCATTAAATTTAATATCCATTATTTCTAACTGCAACTCAATATCAATTTGTTTTATTTGCTGTTCAATTAATAAAGACGGATTAGTAAAGAGTGCTATATTCTTCTCTTCGACTGTAAATTCGGAGAAGTGAAAAGTAAATTCTTGTTTTCTTTATATCTGTCGTAATTAAAAAAAAAAACCTTTAAAGTAGTATAAATAAACGCCCTCTTATAAACATACAAAATAATATAAATATAATTTTCTAATAGCAATTTGTATGCAAAAGTAATAGGTAAGCAATGGGAGTGTATAAATTAGTTATTATTGGTGTATCAAGGATTGAAAGTATTGGTCTTTGAAAACTGAGGCGAATCTAGAGCAGCAACTATTATTTGAGGTCTGTGAAGAAATTTTCGTACTACTCGAGTGCCATTTACTGGTATTACGAGTACTATTGCATTACATATATCTATTTCATTATTAAGGGCGAGTTCATAGATTATTATTTAATAAAATAATAATAATAGTGAAATGGATCATATAAACCATCAAAAAATAAGTATTTATTTTTATTTTTAATTAGATAAAAACATCATAAATTAGTGAAATTCCCTATTGTACATAATTATATTATTCTCTACGTTTTCTGGCAAAACTCTCTATGTAAAAAATACATGTCATCGCGTAAAAAGGTAAAAACGGATTCTGAACAATCTGTTTTATGAATGTTTTGACGGATTGCTCTTGTATTTGTGCTTCGGTTCAGCCTTACGACTAAAAAATCAATTTGATGGAGACATTCGTTGGCCGACTCGGAAATGAGATCTATAAAACTAGATTGCCTCTAAATTTCCCCGAACTTTGTACCAAAAACCTAATATACTGGCCCTCGTATAAATAACACGTAAATATTTACCAGACATCAAGACATGAACGTTGCTAATTGCAGTTCACGTTAATTTATTTAAGCTTATTAACGTCAATAATTATTACATAGACTTTTACTTCAATTAGAGTAATTTATTTTAATTATCTTAATTATGTCAAAAGACGAACGAAGATCAAAAGAAAATTTAAAGTTCTAAAGTCTAATATATATATATATATATATATATATATATATATATATATATATATATATATATATATATATATATATATATATATATATATATACATTAGCGATGATGAAGAATATATATATATATATATATATATATATATATATATATATATATATATATATATATATATATATATATATATATATATATATATATATACATTAGCGATGATGAAGAATTGGATTACATTTTTGATTTTCGAAAACGGTATACAGTACGAGAAAGATGTATATTGATGATTCAGAATATTTATGAGATTTCGAATGTCAAAGAATACAGTTATTTATTAGTTAGATAAAATTGAGAACTATTATTTCAGAAATAACACCTATTTATCTACATTTGTTTTTAAAAATCACGTTGGATCTCCGACATGGCAATTGTTGATAGCTCTGAAATTTTATGCAACAGGGTGTATGATAAGGTGATTTTGTAGGTAAAGTTTGGGTCACGAAAGATGACTATTCAAGGACATGTATTAACCGTATGGTGTAATATTACTAGTAGATAACTTCACTGCATTTCGTATACATAGACGTGCAACATGAAATATTTATGGATACATTTTAACTGAAAAAAATGTGTAATTTATTTTAAAATTATATTTCTTTTTAAATAATCCCTTTCTCTAATATTTATGCTCTTCACCTATGTTTTTGCAAAACACAATGACTGAGGCTTGACAACATCTGAAATCAACCGCATGTAGAATAATACGTTTCACTTTTATTTCGTGGATAATAGCCGCAACTAAAATTGAAATAATTTTCTAATTGATTCCAGATGTTGCTTTTATCTTTCCAAGAGACATAATCTGCCTTTTGGACGCACTTATATTTTTATTATATATTCTTTGTATTTGTCGTCTAAATTAATTAGACTAGTTATTTCCGCGGTGGTAAAATTATTTGCTCTTTCTTCCTTTCTATTATTTTCACCCATTTTTGCAAATTGCATTGATATCGCTTGTAAATGTTTAAACTACAACTACACCAAAACACAGAAAACCGAAAAACAACCAAACTTTTATTAAAATTATGACAGCCATGTTCCAAACTTTCCAAAATTAACTCTTCGCCAACACAATTTCAATCTTTCTGTTTAGTTATCTGCCAGTTAGCTATCCGGAGAAAAAAAAACTTTAAGGAGCAACCACAAACCTTATTCTCTGGTTAAGATAGTAAAATAAATTTATCTAATAGATAGTAAATTGTTACTTTATCTGAACTTGGAACAACCGGGCCTTAGTATTAATAATATCCTTCCCAGGTTATTATTAATAATTTCCGGTAACTATTAATACAAATATATATACAGGCTGGTTATCAACTTAATGTTATAAATTTAAGGGTAAGTAGTATGATATGTGTAGATTACAAAAAAGAAAGTTTTTTTTTAAATCCGAAAAAATAAAATTCGACTTTTCCTAAGGAAACTTTTTTTTTGCTGCTGTTTTAATTAATATTTCATTGTTCATGGTTATCAAAAATAAATTCAAAATTAGTTATTATTTAATTATTATTCTTAATAATTAAATTTTTATTATCATTTTCAACAAAAATAATTGTGTAATAGATAAAATAATGCAAATGCGTTGCCAGTGATCCAGTGGTACCAAAAATGTTAATTTATATGAGAATGGATGTAATTGGTAGTTCGCTAAGGTAAAGTTTCCGAGTGGAAAGAAAAAATCGGAATGTATGAATACGACCCGGAATGCGATTATGATTGTAGACAGTGTCTGTAAGGTGACACCTGGTAAACTCTTTCAACGGTACATAGACATGTAATTGTCGAAATATGCGAGTAAATGCTGGTTTGCGTTTGTATATCCAGTAATTGGTAAAAATTCATGTGATCTTATTTGTTTTATTTGTATTTCAGATATGAATTATTAATTTCAAATAAAACAGGATTTTTCTATATAAAGCATTTTTATATTCATCAAAACATTTAGCGCTAGATTTCTGCGTATTTTTAAAGAAAGTTTTTGATGAATGTTTAATGAAACCGAGAATGAAATAGATGAAGTATGATTATAGAAACGTTTGCGATGAAACCTGTTTAATTTAAAGATGGAAGCGAGTTTGTGTTCGATAAATTGGTAAATGCTACAGATTCTTTCTCGGTAAAGACGAAAAGTGAAAATAAATTTGCTTTGATATATAACTATTTGCATTAATTGATAAATTACGTAAAAATAAGGGAAATATTAATTTGCTATTGCTGCTAAGTGGTAAGTGGTATCATCCACTTCACCAGTAAATTCTATGTTATTATATATTAAATTTATATTTTTACACTCCACTATGATAATAATATCTAACAGATGTCAACACAAATGAATCTAAGCAACGATGACAAGAAAACTTACGATTCTCTTACCATCATTCTATCAAATTTCGAATTCATCGGCTTTCAAGAACCATTTAATCGGTGGAAGTCTAATAAACAAAGCACTAAATTGAAGTACTGTGAATATATTTATTCTATTATTAACCACTAAATAAAAAGTGGATTGATGAAATTGGTATTTATGCACATTGATGATTTTGCCTATATTGTACAGCTATTGAAGTCGGTGTTTGTACATTTTTTATTTTTTCAATTTATGTAATTAAATTTTTAAACGCCTATGAACTTCAATACCGAGGAACTTATAAGTTCTTCTTGTATTATACTGAGTGGACTTTTATCTTATTAATTATATAATTATTTATACGTTTACAAAAAAATTAAACAATTTCATATTTTTCTTAAATGGCGTACCTATATTATCTATATTATTATTATTTGGTTTGATTTAAAATTCTATTTTGTTTGAGAATAAAGAAAACGTAGAGACAAACATATATTATTTGTTCTTACTGTCTATGTTTTGTGTGTATTTTTATTAACGAGAGTAATGTTTTTTCAAAAAGTGAGATTAATTTTTTTTTTATGTAGAAGGGAAAAATGGAAAACTTTGGTCGGATATGCTTTAGAGATTTAGTGATATCCTTTGAAATAGGCATTTCCTAAAGAGTATATAATATATTCAAAAATGTCTTTTGAACCGTGTTTGCGAATCAGATCAGATAAACCTATTGGGGTCGACCTATACATCGCTAAAATATTTTTCCTTTGTTGCATAAAACATAAAACAGAATACACGTAGGTTGTTTATATATTCGTAAGTCCGGTAGAAATGTAAGTACTTTTATAAAATTTAATAAATATTTCAATTCTATACAACTTTTTTATACTTATAACTAAGTGGTTAACTCGAACCAATGTATTAAGAATTGAAAACATGTACTTTTTAATTTGGGCTAAAATTTAAATTCTAAATTTTCTATTTAATATTATTGTGAATCTTTGAAATTAAATCTTCTTTACTTCACTTCAAGCCATCTTCTGTTATCTTATTGATATATGAATAAAATAGAATCAGTCTGTCAACGCTAATTGCTAATATTTAAAACTACTATACTGTATATCAGATAAGACTAGAGTTGGTGGCGCTGCGGAGCCAGCCCGTATACACTATAAAATTTATGATTTAGTTTTGATGTTCCTGATATACTTGCAGCTCGAAATGTCAAAATTTGATAATTTTTATTTTTTTTAATAAATAAACAGTTACTTAAAGTTGTTAAATAGATTATAAAGACAAAATGAAAAAAATAATATATTTGCTTGCTTACATATCTTGCAATTTGCAGATATCTGTAATAAAAAGTAATAGGCAAAGACAAATAATTTTCAGAAGACTAGTAAATGAGAAAATATTTATGAATAAACATAATAATAATTAAACAATATGTAAACTATATATATACATATATTGTTACGTTTAAATTTTATTGTTGGCACTATTTTACGTTCCTTTGTATTTTCTTACCCCTTATGACTACTTCCCACTATTCGTATATGTTGCTGTAGTAAAATAAACAATTTAATAACTATAAAACAGAGATAGCGTCAATTTTTGCCTGGCTAGACTTTTTCTGTCGGCACATTCTTGTCTGTGAGTTCCTCGTGCAATGAGCAATTTTTTGTGTTGAAGTATATTTGGCTTATTGGAAGTTTTGAATCAAATTTATATTTGGATTACTGCTGGCGTTGCACGGCGCATAAAAATTATTTTGATATATAATTTTATCGAGGATTTTTCTCGGATCTAAAAGGACTCACTTTTCAACTACTTAACAGCCGCCTTCCAACTCAGGTATAATTAATTTCAGTTCTCAATTTTTATTTTATTAAATGTTAGTATACATATTTTAGTTCTTTTGTTTGAAAATAATGTTGAATAAATATAACATGAATTTGTATTTATACATATAAATTTAAAATGAAACTTTCATGACCCATAAGGTCAGCGGCATATCATTTTTTTTATTATCATTACTAAAGTACCCTCTTTCAGGCTGTTTGTTTGTTTTTTTTCTTGGTACTATTCTTGTTACTATCATTAGTACTGGCACGGTTATTGCTACCGTTGTTTGAGAAAAGTACTATTTCTCTACCTTTCGTTTTACACCATACGACGTGACGAGCAAACCATTTAAATTTTGGGGGCAAAATTTTGGAGACGACCATCCGCCAAGTCGACAAATGCGTTCTGAGGGAATAAGCAGCCGATAGACGCCATTTTCTTCGTCGCCTTATGGACCAGTACATGCAACCACGGGCTACAACCCTATAGATCCAGTTACGGACAGGAGAACTCACGTTAGGGACGTAAGCTTATTTTTTCCCTTTTTTTATTGTTCGCATTTTGTATATGATTCAAACTTTTTTATATGATTGAATGATCCAAAATTTACCTTTTTTGAATGCTGTAATTTTGTCGCCGACACTCAGTAAACTTTTTGTTAGGTCTGATCACCTCTGCTAAATTTTTTTTTTTTGTACAAGTTTGTACTTTTTACCTCTCGCTAAGAGAGGTATTGGATTCATGCTAAAAATCGCATATCCAGATTTTATTGAATAAGCACGTTTTAAGGTCCCTACAATCCGATTTTAACATTTTTACGATGATGTCTGTGTGTGTGTGTGTGTGTGTGTGTGTGTGTGTGTGGATGTGTGTGTGTGGGATGTTGGAAGGACGGTTACTCAAAAACTATAAAACTTAAAATTTGTTTAACAACGTATTTCCCAATCGGACATTCATGGGAAGATCTGAAAAGGTTTTGGTAACAATCGGACAACCGGAAGTAGAAGATTCTTGAAAAAAAATCTTCTAAATATTATTTTTTGAAATTTTTTCTTGATAATATTAAAGAAAAATAAATTCTCTTTCTGATACATTTAAATATTTTTATACATATTTTATAGATTTAGAGATAAAAGGAATATAATATATAAAATAATCTGTTGTAATAAATTTGACAGCCGAAAGAATGCCATGAAAAATAGTTGATAATTTAAATTATTTGTAACTGACAGATAAATGTCAGTGTCAGAAATAATGAGTAATGAATTAAAAATGTATTTGGAGAATCCCTTAATTCTTGATCTGTGACTATTATGGAGATGACAAGTCTAGGTTGAAGGACTTAAATTTGTTTCAAACATTATGGGACAATGTACACCAGTACTGTAGACTAGAGTAACTTTGAATTGCGAAAAAGCTATCAAATTCTTCTCAAGTAAGTTGTAAATATTGACAAAATTACACATCGATATAAGAATAATCGGAGTGCAATCTATCCGTCACTTTATTAAAGGGAATTCGTGTTATTTAGATATAACAAGTATGAAAAAATAAAATGTAAAAGAAGATATATAAGAATAGATGCACAATCCAGATATATACATTTTAGACCGCCCAAAATTAATGTTTTTACTAGAAGAATATGAAGAGAAAGTAAACAAAGTTGTTCGAATTGAAAATTGCTGTTACCAGCCTAATATTTATATATGGTAAACTCTACTTTGTAATTTATTGTAACATAATTTATGGTAAATATCTTTATGTTGAGACATACTATTATTGAATAATAAAGAAGTTTATACGTCATAGATTTATATGAATATATTATTTGTATTTATAAAAATAATCTTTGCTTTATGCATACAGCCAGGTAAAATATACGGCGAGAGGTTATGTGCTGGCCACATCAGATTTTTTTATTTTGCGCTGCGCATTGTTTGGCGTGTTGTGCGCCGCTTTAGCTTTAGGACAGGTTTTCTTATTTTACATGGTTACGACAGAGAATGTCGAAATAACTGACGTAAGCGCTGGTATACCAACGGTTCACGCGGTTCGTATTTTCGTTCCTACCTTTTGGTAACGCCTCGTCCTGAACGCTCGATTAGCGCCGGCGGGCTAGTGCTCTACGCGGCGTCTTTTAGTGCTTTGTTATATTTTTGCTTTATCTATATATATTTTTGCATGCAAGTTTTTTTGCATATATTTAGGGTTGATCCGACTACTATCTTGTGTAAAACATTAGGTTGTGTCGAACGTAGATTTCGCCGTTTTTCTTTGTATTTGATTTTTTACTTAATATAGTGCCAACTCAAATTTCACTGATTTTGTTTTTGTTCGAATTTCCGAATTTTTGTGCATGCCTTGTTGCCTTCCTCTTTATCCTTCTCTCCGCAGGCTTGTTGACCAGCCCTGGTTGAGCGTCCATTGGTCAGCTGGCGCCCTCCCGATTTTATTAGGTACTAATCCCAGAGGAAAACTTACACCCACACCCTCCTCCACTGTTGTTAGTCCGGAGCCCAACCTTGCGCGGAATTTTCGCCACCCGAGGTGCAGATCTAGTGACAATATATATATATATATATATATTGGTCAATAACGTTCTCCGCCGTCCTCCGATTCCCAAATGCCATTGGTCTCTGTCGTTCCACTGATCTTGCATCAAACCTGACATTTCATCAGTTTATGGTATTTCATTGTTAAAAAAATTATGACAAATCGCCAAACTGTTTTCGTGGGAGATTTGAGTACTCCTGTACTTTCCTTTTCATTGAGAATATTCCAGATGCTACATCTACCAACGCCCGCTTTCTTGGCTCACGCAGCCTAATCTATATAGATATATGTAAACAATGCAAAGAAAAAATTATTGTGCGTAAAAAGTGCTATACAAAGTCGAGAATTGCATATACCTAGATTTAACCTACAATAAGCGTTTTATGGTGCAATTTGGGGTGAAGAAACAACTAAAGAATAGCGTGGCTGTGTGTGTTGGATGACAATAAGCCTGTAGCATACGAGTCAATAATTGAATCTCGTATGAAATTCTATGTGACTTTTATAGGATACATGTTAGTCACGTTGACGTTCATGTCAAAATCAACTGAGTGGAAGTAAACATCTGCAATAGTTGGCGGCAAATAATGACATAGTAGATTTTATTAATACATATATTAAAATTAACTAGGATGAATACAGATTGATATTATGAATACGATACTTAACTAAATGCGTGAGTAATAATTCTTTATACGACGGGGCGTTATGATAGCGGATAGAACGGGTTGGCCTGAAGACAGCTATGAACTCTGTGTCATTCTCTGCGATTTGCAATAAGTGGTACTTCCGTAAATCCTTCCTTTTAGATACGAATTTAATCTTCCAAAAAGTTTAAATTCGCATTCACAACAAAATTCTAAAAAATGAACTAAATACAAAAGAATATACAGCGAAATAAGCTTCATATAATCAAATATAAACAAGGACTTGTTCTTCGACCTAATCTAAATAAGCGATGTGTTAGTAAACAAACATGTGAATAGAAGATATAAGCAATAATTATTTTTAAATGTATCAGATGGAGAATATAATGTTCTTTATTATTTGTAAACACAAATAAAAAAATCTGATGTGGCCAGCACATAACCTCTCGCCGTATATTTTACCTGGCTGTATGCATAAAGCAAAGAATATTTTTATGAATACAAATAATATATTCATATAAATCTATGACGTATAAACTTCTTTATTATTCAATAATAGCATGTCTCAACATGAAGATATTTTACCATAAATTATGTTACAATAAATTACAAAGTAGAGTTTACCATATATAAATATTAGGCTGGTAACTGCAATTTTCAATTCGAACAACGTTGTTTACTTTCTCTTCATATTCTTCTAGTAAAAACATTAATTTTGGGCGGTCTAAAATGTATATATGGATTGTGCATCTATTCTTACATATCTTCTTTTACATTTTATTTTTTCATACATGTTATATCTAAATAACACTAATTCCCTTTAATAAAGTGACGGATAGATTGCACTCCGATTATTCTTATATCGATGTGTAATTTTGTCAATATTTACAACTTACTTGAGAAGAATTTGATAGCTTTTTCGCAATTCAAAGTTACTCTAGTCTATAGTACTGGTGTACATTGTCCCATAATGTTTGAAACAAATTTAAGTCCTTCAACCTAGACTTGTCATCTCCATAATAGTCACAGATCAAGAACTAAGGGATTCTCCAAGTACATTTTTCTTTCATTATTCATTATTTCTGACACTGACATTTATCTGTCAGTTACAAATAATTTAAATTATCAACTATTTTTCATGGCATTCTTTCGGCTGTCAAATTTATTACAACAGATTATTTTATATATTATACTTCTTTTATCTCTAAATCTATGGAATATATAATAAAATATTTAAATGTATCAGATAGAGAATTTAATTTTCTTTAATATTACCACGAAAAATTTTCAAAAAATAATATTTAGAAGATTTTTTTTCAAGAATCTTCTACTTCCGGTTGTCCAATTATTACCAAAACCTTTTCAGATCTTCCCATGAATGTCCGATTGGGAAATACGTTGTTAAACAATTTTTAAGTCTTATAGTTTTTGAGTAACCGTCCTTCCAACATCCCACACACACACATCCACACACACACACACACACACACACACACACACACACACACACACAGACATCATCGTAAAAATGTTAAAATCGGATTGTAGGGACCTTAAAACGTGCTTATTCAATAAAATCTGGATATGCGATTTTTAGCATGAATGCAATACCTCTCTTAGCGAGAGGTAAAAATATATTTACAATTTTTTTTAAGAAACCACTTCTGGTTATCCCATTGTTACCAAACCTTGTCAGCTCTTCCCATTAATGTCAGATTGAGGAAAACGTAGTAAAACAGGAAGTATTATAGTTTTTGAAAAATCGTCCATCCAGCATCCACACATACGCACACACACGCACGCATACATTAAAAACTTCATTAAAAAATCACATGTCGTTAGATCGGTCGAGCACGGGACGTCAGGGAAAAATTCCCTCACAACTCTATATTTTTATGGGGATATCTCAAGGTAGAAGTTTACAAACACCGCCCTACAACCCTGTTTCAGCTGAAGCTGAAGAATCTAATTCACCAAGAAATAGTACGAATATTGGAACATGTAGGAGGAGCTTCAGAAATCTGTTGCATCAGTGCTTAGGGAACGGTGGCTACCTTACAGATGTATTGTTGAAATGTGCAGGATTTAAAACTTTAAATTATGTTTTTTTTCTTTATCCAAAAATAATTTTTGTCTATCAGCAATACTTTTTATTTTATTCGGGTTCAAAAAAGGAAGTTTCTAGGCGCCAGTCTGTTTAAACTAAAAGTATTACGTAAATACCGCGACATGATATAGTTTTACAAAATTTATTTGTCACGATCTTTGTCACGAAAACTAAAAGTATAGGTATTAACATTATATTTATTTTCAATAAAACGATTTTCTACATCATTTAGAATCACGCTGAATTATTTCCTCGATTGAAATATTCAAAACAAATAAAAACTAAGAACCTATAATCGATGCCAAAGTTTTGAAAGATAAAAAAAGTTTTCTGACACAAAAAAATATTGCCATGTATTTCAATTACTGTTCAAGTTTATAAAAGAAACTTCTGAACATTTTTTTAACTTTCAGATAGAAGTTTGGATGGTTGTTCTAGACTATCAATTAGGTTGAAATATTTCCTTTCGATTTTATTTGGAACGTTAATAACATTTAATAATCCTACTATAATTGGACGAGTATATTGTAATTGTTTTACCTAGCGACACTCTGTGTCGGCATCAGTGATATATACTCTAATGGCCGCCATATTGTAAGAGATGCATAAGCGGTCAATTTAAAGACACTTTATTATTTGTTGATTTTAGAATGTACTCGAATATTCTTAATATATTTTGAAAAAATGTACGTCATTCAAAACTATGTACAATATATTAAGATAAAATAATATAATTCATTCCATAAATTACAATAAGAAACAACACATTTGAAAAATAACATTAGAGAACAATAATAGTTGTAGAAAAATGGTGTATTACTACTTGCTGCATTCGAACAATCTTTCATTGCACGTTTACATCCTCCACTCTTCTTTACGGAAGGAAATAATTTTTTCATTTTATAAAAATACAAAATAAAAATGCCAGGTTCAAGTACAATACAAATACCAAAATATACAGTAAAATTTTTGAAAGATGTCCGATCAAGGTCGTCTACGAATTGTATGAATTCAGATTTTTGCTCCGCGCATTATGACAAATTCAGTAGTGTCGTTTGCTTAGTTTTTATGAGGGTACATAAGATACTACTGTTATTTTATTATTATAAAAATATATGTTACAATAAAAGCATTCAAAAATTCAAAAATAAGTCAGCTGGTAAGTTTATTAGCAAATGTAAAACCAAATATGTGAAAAATAAGATACTGTCACAATGTCAGTGTCAGTGACTCTGACACAAAATAACGTTATTCGTACCGCTATGAATTAAGGTAATGTACCTGCATTAATAAATAAACTTACGTTACAGCGAAAGTATTATCAACAACGAGCATCGTTTTAAAGTGGAATGTCTTAACTTAGCCGAAACAATATGAATTTCTGAAAGACAAGCGTGTTATATCTATCCTTATCGCACATGCTTATAGCCTTTGCAAAAGAAAGAGATAAAAGTGTACCAATTTATTAATTCGTTCATGATACAGATAACTTTGATCGGACATCTTTCAAAAATTTTACTGTACATAGTTATAACGCACACAACAAAAGGTTAGTCTTTAAAAAAACTAATTTTTGAATAATGTGTATAAAAACACAGTAAATCAACGAAAATACAGTAAAACAAAACAAAAATACAAATAACAGATGACAACTACATCTCCCGGGATGAGAAAATGAACAATAAGCAAATTATATTTTAAATGTTTCGTATTATTCCATGTATTATGTTTAAACAATTTTTCAATCATTCAAAATTATCTTAATTTATGAAATGAAAATATCAATGATTTAGTTGCAATTAAAAATTTAACAATGTAAAATGTTAGTGTTGACACATGTTGATGTACAATATTGTTTTTAAAATATTTGCGAATTAAGTAGTCTGTTTTTTTTGAGAAAAAATAGAGTCAATTAATTTATCGGACTTTTTGTATTTTCATTTTGTATTTTATTATAAAAATTTAATAAAAAACTATTATTTTGAATCAATTGTAGTTTATTCACGGGTAGTGATTCACTGCATACGACATAACATTTGGCGACCGTGACGGGGTCCGCAAAGATTATGGCTCGTATTACGAGCGAGCTTTTATTGCTGCTTTTATAATAAAAGTGCGAATAAAATCGCTCTATAAAACCAGGCCTATTCCGAACCCAATTTTATGGTACAAAAGCGTGCTTTTATTAGCCTTTATAAAACCGACGAATAAAAGTGCTTCTGCCAATTTTATCCTCGTTTTAAATGGCTGACGGACTGATGAAATGTCAAATGTCACAAATATGTAAAATAAGAAACAGAATGTATTCCATTTTCTTTAAAAATGGATTTATTAACGGCAAAGAAATCGGTAACATACAATTTTAATTTAGATTTACACGGTATTTTTATGATACTAAAATTTAAAGTTGCAGTGTTAAATATATCTTTGTGGCTGTTTAATTCATTTTAATATAATCTTCAGGGGATCTGCTGGTGTTAGATTTACGAAAAGAAGAAATGAAATGAGGTATTCTCTGAATATGGTGGAATATTTGGATGATAAAAAATCCAGAGAAAAATTATGCCATACTGTAGTGCAATGCAAACGAAGATATTTAATTCAATAAACATGAAGGTGATACGTGTTACTGACTATAGAATCAAGGTGCGAGAAATAGGGTTTATAATAATATATGCATAGAAAAAACTATGAAGTAGAAGTTCAAGATGATTCAGCTATAAAAGATTTGGATTGGAACGTTTGCTGCTTATACAAACTGCAAATATTAGCTGATGTCAACTTTACTACATATTTCGATGTACTTTTTATCAATTTGTATAAGTAAGAATGATGGAAAAATGTACAATTCTGCTATTGTTAGAACTATAATTTACTAGTTATAAATAAAATAAATAAAACACATTTGTTAACTGGTATTCTTTTTATTTACATATTATACTTTTAAAGTAAGTGGTACAGAGTGGTATGTTATCGTAGTCATCCCCTGCAGAAATCACTCACGACAACTACCTGCAACTCTTAATTTCATCCACTTTCTCATCCTTTGTATCATTTGATACACTATGATATTGCTTCTATCGCAGTCCAGAATTTTTTTCCCTCCTCGAAAAGTTTTCTTGCTGGGTTCACGAGTTCATCTGTAATAATTATTTAGAGGTTACTTTTGTATAAATTAAAAAATATATATTTATTATGATCCAAAATAATACTGATGTTTTAAGAATAAACTAAAAATAATTGCCTCAATGTGAACATCAAATCCACTTAAACTTACATATTTATACATTCATTATATACAACAAAATTATATAAATTACAATAAAATCGAAAAACATTTAACATACTTACGTTTACTGGCGTAATTTATTTGACAAAACCCACATATTTTTACTTTTACGACAAAAATTCTATATTTTCTACAGTTGTGGCAAGTGAAAACGAATTAAACGCGGATATCAGTGTGTCATGATTATTCGGTTCGGTTTTCAAAATTAAACATACGATACAGTAAACTTGTGGAGAAAAGTGACTTTATGAGTGATGTGCAATAAAAAAACTGGAACTCAAATGTTCAAAATTCAGTGAATTCGACAGTAAATAATAGGAAATAGCGACGTTCGCGAATGGCTACCGATTTAGAGTCAGTTCAAGAATATCCACGAAGCAGATAAAATCTTATACTGGAATTAATTCAAGGCTATTGAAAGCTTGAAATCTCCTTTAGGACGTAACTGGTAGAAGTCTATGTACGGGAACTTCTAAAACTGATAGCGAATTCATCAAATGGTAAAGTCAAAATTTCTATGCTTTATGACAAAATCGAAACTCAATGAAAAGCAATGGAGACTTTGGGTATCAATACGGAAACCTGTCCTGAAGTGTTACATCCTCTGGTGGAGTAATGTCTACCAGGAAAACCGTTCCGAACGCGGCAAAGGTCTTTTTATTAATGATGTTCACTGGGTAGTCGATTAGCTTTTTTAATCAAATTCCTTGTATGTGTATGTGTGGATATTGGAAAGACGATTTTTAAAAACTATAATCCTTAATATCTATTTAACTACGTATTTCTCAATCGGACGTTACTGGGAAGAGTTGAAAAGGTTTTGGTAATCATTGGACAACCTTAAAAAAATCTTCTAAACATTATTTTTTGAAAATTTTGGTTCTTGCAAGAATTAAAGAACATTAATTTTTCTATCTGATACATATAAATATTCTATTATATCTTTTATAAATTTAGAGATACAGAAATTAATATATAAAATAATCTGTTGTAATAAATCTCACAACGCAAATAATGTCATGGAAATCATTTGAAAAATTAAAATGTTTGTAACTGACAGAAAAATGTCAGTGTCAAAAATTCAGAGACTTTACTGAAGACTTTTGTAGGAAGTTTACATACATTAAATTAGTCGTATTTCTTATTGTATTAATAGTTAATTATTTAAAATTATTGCTATATTACCGTTCAGAAATACTGTCAATCCCGACAATGAATTGGAAACATGTAGAGATATTACAAGAGGAGGTCCAAATTTCTTCATAGGGCGCAAGCAGTCATGTGACTTTGTTGGCTTTGATAAGCAGATATGGGGACCCGTGTCAGAAAGACAGGTGTAAAATGTCATAATTTTCCTATCAAATTTCATTATTTTCCACATACATATGGTTTATTTTCATCGACAAGTAAATTCCATACTGCTGGTGACAAATTAACCCTTGAACTCAGAAAATCGTGAAATTTGATTTCTATACACATAATTACTAGCTGTCATTCTGACACGAGGCCCCAGATCTGCTTGTCAAGGCGAAAAATGTCACATTTCAACTCGCATTCTATAGAATGAATTTAAAATTAAAGAATCTAAATATAAAGAATAGGTATAAGTACAATTTTTGGTATAGAGTACAATACTTAAGTAACCAAAAATTAAAGTAGCGAGAGGTATTGTGCTGACCACAACTGATTTTTTTTTATTAAATATAGCTATATGTAATATATTGAAATGCTGGTATTTCAAAATAAACTCGCACTATTCTTGCCGTCAAATAAGTATGAACTGGAAATTTCTACATTGTTGTCAATTCATTGTGCATGTGGAAAATATTAAGTTATGAAGACGCGGCAACACTGCATGATAAGGGGCAGAGTGCGGAGAAGGGAAAAGTTGAGCATCAGGCCATACTTAATTTGATGGCGACACTAGCAACAACATCGCAGTTTCTGGACTTGTGATTGAATAATTATTTATTTGTTTGTTTGTCAAATTTTTATTTCAATAATGTCTTTCTGTCAAATAATAGGTGCGTTCAATTATTGGTTTCGGCGCACTCGGATCTGTCAGTGTCATTTCAGATGTCTACTTAAAGCACACAAAGCATGAGTTTACATGTACTCGATACTGTGTTCGAAGGAAAAAGATCGTACTCTAGACAATCCGTAAATAGAATATCATTGACAGTTCTGAGTACATAGAACAAACGTAGCAATAAATATTTCATTGCTTTATAGTTATCGGTCCTATAAAGTTAGCGAACCATTAAAATTCAAGCATTTGCACAGAAAAATAATGGGATCTTTAAATAATGAATTGTTTATCAAGCAACGGTATAATACTGTAATTATTAATGTCATAATCCATAAACGTGAGCCCGGGATAGATTAAAAAAAAATCATTCTCGTGGCCGTGTGCCTGAATGTCTGGTCGCGAATCTGGGGACCCGAGTTCGATCCCGACCGACGCCAAATATTTCGAATTTTAAATAGCACAAAATTGACCCCTGTGGTGCAGTCTCCACGTTATCAATGAGTGCCCATGAGGTGACGCCTGGTGAGCGCCCACACGGTACAAATATTTCATCATTACCGATATCTGTGTATAAAGCAGATTGGCACACCCAGCAATGGGTATTATGCCGTGATGATATATATATATATATATATATATATATATATATATATATATATATATATATATAATTCATAAAAACGAATAAATGACATAGGTGTAGAAATCTTACTGAAAAAGAAAAACATGTTTTGCTGGAAATCATTCAAATTTAAAATATAATTTAAATATATATATATATATATATATATATATATATATATATATATATATATATATATATATATATATATATATATATATATATAGATATAGATATAATTACATAGTTTTTAATAATTGCATGCTTGCTGACACTTCCAAAATTTCTAGTTCATCATAGTTCTACCAAACTGAATTTCAAATTTATTCCGGTATAATAAATATAATATAAGATTATTTATCTATTCTTTAATTACTGGTTATTTAGTATTAAACGTAAAAATTTTACCAATAATTTATTTACGTAATTTTAACATTTAACGTTAAACTCGGTTTATTGAACAATTAAATATTTATAGGTCCGAAATTAGCCCTATAAGTTATAGAATTATTTAGTGAATCTTTAAAATTATGACATTCATGCAACGGTTTTTCGAAACCTAGAGAACCGAAAGTTGCTAATGAACCGATAAAGAGTTTCTTGCAACCCAGAATTGGTATACTAGAATATACCAAGGTTAGTATTGTAACGTGCGCCACAGACTGAAGCGTATTCGGGCGCCGCTACTGATGTAATGTTACTCAGATGACGCAATCCCCGGCGGCGGAACGACTAGTGTTAATTACACCGTTGACCTAAATCTATTGTATTCGGTACTATTGTGGCATCGGAAGGTTCCAGAAGGACACTGGGCTCCTGCGAACATTTTATTCGGGCGTGAGTTGCGCCTACCCTGTGATTTGGTGCTCGGCAGTAAACCTGGGGAAGATCTGGCCGGGGATGATTACGTAACGGCCTTACGGAGAAGAATGGGCGACATTCATGAATGAACAAGTCCGCACAAACATTCAAGTTGCCAGCGACCTAATGAAGGACCAGTATGGCATCAAGGCAGAAAAAGGTGGATACCAACCTGGGGATTTAGTGTAGCTTTACAATCCACAAAGGCGCCGAGGTTTATCACCAAAGCTGCAAAGAAATTGGGAAGGTCCATATGAGGTCGTTAAGAGAATAAACGACGTGATATACAGGATTTAAAAAATACCAATAGGGAAGCCGAGAATAATACACTTCAAACGGCTAGCCTGTTTCGTTGGTGACAACGATGAAGACCAGCATGGAGCAACGGTTCGTCGGATCATAGCTCAGGAACCGACTTTTGAAGACTTCATGGAACAGTATTCCTTTGGTCACAAGGCGAGATATGGCGTGACGAGAGAAGAACACCGAGATCTGTTTACCGTGTCTTCAGATTATTCCCTCGGCCACTGCGTATCAGAATACTTAAAGATGTCAACGGCATAGCGTCAGTCTTTAAGACGAAATTTGGACGGCTACAAGAATTGGCCAACCAAAGTCCATCCGTCGGGAAAAGGCTGCGCATGAGGGATAGCAATACAGAACATCAGCGGTATATCTACTACCTCGTTACAAAACAACGCTCGTACCAGAAGTCTTCGTGTCTATGGAGCTCACTCTGTGATTTTAAGGATCATCTGCTAGAGAATGACATTTTGAAACTAGCAGTACCGAAATTAGGCTGTGGACTAGATGGTTTGGATTGGAGAGTTGTTAGGAACATGTTAGAGGTCCTCTTCTGCTATACCGGTATTGAAATTCCCGTCTGCAGCTTTAACCTTAACGGACAGAAAGAAGAACTCCCGCGGACCATCGACTGTCACTTCTTCAAGACTTCTAAATGTAGCAAGGATAATACATGCAGATTTCGTCATCAAGATCTGTTCCGGGACGAAACAGTTAAGGAGGGGGCAGTGTAACGTGCGCCACTGACTGAAGCGTATTAGGGCGCTGCTACTGACGGAATGTTACCCAGATGACGCAATCCCCGGCGGCGGAACGACTAGTGTTAATTACACCGTTGACCTAAATCTATTGTATTCGGTACCATTGTGGCATCGGAAGGTTCCAGAAGGGCACTGGGCTGTATAAATACCGTCGAAACGACAGCGAATATAAAGTCTGATATATAGAAGCAACGAGCAACGAAGTTGCTGATATAAATAAATAGTCTACGAGTTGTTAACATAAATAAATGTAGTTATCTAAATAAATGTAGTGATATAAATATTGGCTAAATAAATAATGTTAGTGTTTCAGCAGTTAATAATATTCTTAGTCTTAAATTAAAGTTTATAATTATTTAATTATAGTGTTAGTTACTTTTATTATCTTTTTAATATTTATCTTAATTATTTATCGTTGAATAAAAAATTATTTTACTTAATACTGTTTCTCTTATTTTTACACTTCATCTATATAAATAAAACGTTCCAGTATATTCGAATATACCAAGGTTCATATATTCGTTTACCATGATTATTTAATAATAACCGCTGTAATACGTGGTAACTAAGGAAAATCACACATTCTTATTAGTTTATAACATGAATGATATAGTTAGGTACTATTATAGTATAGCAGGATATAAGAATGAATATCTCAGCATGAATGCAATCTTTATAAAATAGCAGAACAAGCAATATACTCGTTAGTTTTAAATTTCTTGTCGTTAAGTTTGCTTAAGCCACGATGCATTAAGAAACACAAAACCCGTTGAGGATGTTCAGTGAATTTATTGAATACGCTTCCGTAAAAATATAAAGTACGTGAACAAGTTTATCGAAGCATTTACAGTAGTTTAAGAGAAGCGAGGAAGCATATAAATTTTCATGACTTGCACGATTTAAATATCTCCATTTGAGACAGCGTGGTTATTTTGTAAAGTCGGGCATGTTTTTTTATGATTTTCAATCGATTGGAAGTAGCGCAAAGTTTGAAAGTTTAATCCCAGATTTAGCATGTTCGGATAGCGGGATGTAACGTGTGGTCGGTCGCGCCAGACGTTTTATTGAAAAAGTTATTGGTGCACTTTGTATTTCATGACATTGTGAGTCTTATCGCCGCAGCCAAATAAATTAGTTGACAGTTTCCGTAATAACGACAGCTCGTTCTGACGCATCACCCACCATTTTATACTCCTTTAACCTCACATTTCTCATTTCCACTCTAAAACTAGCAGAAATTTTTATCAAGGAATAGTTTCATTCTTTCATTTAAACTCAAATTCAATAGATTTTATAACGTACTTATTTTTGATATGTCTTATATTTTATCTCCATTGTAATGTTACTACTTCGTCAACATTTTCTGTCATTTATTAGTATGATATTTTATCATGCAAATTGGCAGTCCCAGCAATGGGTAATATGCCGTGATGATATATTTATTTATTTATATACTTACCTATATTCATAGTTGGCGTGGAGAGTGCACCACAAGGGTCAATTTTGTGCCATTTAAAATTCTCGACGTGACGTATGTTGGAAACTGTATTAAGTTTCTTTCCATATAATTATTGTTCCATTTACTATTTCCTTTTTAAAACGTTACTATCATTATATGAAATGATTAGTTTGTTGACAGTAACATATATTTGTCAGTTACATACATTTGAGATTTGAACTGTGTAACCATGGAGTTGTGTTTAAAGCGTAGGTTCCGGGATTAAAATTATAGATAATTTTAGAAATTTATCCATAGAACATATACAAATAGTATTAACGCAAACTTGTACAAAATTTAAAAAAACTTTAATTTTGATAATAACAAATCTCGGAAAAATAACATTTAAAGTTCTTTTTAGAAAAAAAAAACAATTTTGAGCTTCTAGTAAAGTGCCATTTCCGGTTATCTGATTTACACCAAAATCTAATGGAATCTTTCCATATAAAAGTAAGGTAGCAATACTAGGTTTCAAAATTTTCTGAATAATATTTGACTTGTAAGGAGGATCCACACATACACACACACACACACACACACACACACACACACACACACACACACACACACACACACACACACATACACACAGACATCATCGTGAAAATGTTAAAATTCAATTCTAGGGACCTTAAAATGTGGTCATTTACCAAAATCTCGATATACGATTTTTAACACGATCCCTATACCTCCCTTACCAAAGGTAGCGGGAGGTAAAAAGAGAGTAAGAATAATTTTGATAAAAGAAGTCCTTTTACATCTGGATATAGTTATTATTGATCTTGCATTTGGTATTAAATGTTGCCTATATTTTAAGTAACAGGTATTTATTGTTTTATAATTTTGTTAATAAATTATTATTTGTTTCAAAATAGAGAAGAAGTCGTTTTACATCTGGATATAGTTATTATTGATCTTGCATTTGGTATTAAATGTTGCCTATATTTTAAGTAACAGGTATTTATTGTTTTATAATTTTGTTAATAAATTATTATTTGTTTCAAAATAAAGAAAATAAAAGTTTACACAAAGATTTTTATCTGACAGGATTTTGGTGTAATTTTTACATTACATATATATATATATATATATTTTATAGTATTCATTGTAACATCTTTTATGATAAAGTATCGTATTACATCATGTTTAGATTGCAGTAATATTATAATAATAATAGTATAAATTCAGGGTGTGCATGTGTGTTTATGTGTTCGAAATCTGGTCCTAATTCGGTAGTCATCTAATAACCAATAAATAAGTAATCAGTGTTTGAGTGGATCGAAATCCTTAATAAGCTACAAATCTCATCTTTGGTAATTGGGGAACTGATCAGTATTTGCACTACACATGGAAACATTAAATAATGGAAGCAGATTTGCTAATTCACCGAGAAAATTCCATTAGTACGTTATGTAAAAACACTCATCCCTGAAATGTTAACTCTACGAGGTCTTTTCGAAAAGTGTCAGACCTTTGACCGGGAAAATTAAAATTACTCATATGGATGTCTGAAACCCTTATTCCCTTTAAAGTTGTTTCCTTAGTAATGCACATAAGTATAACTGTTCCATTGTTAGAAACATTTTTGAAATGCCACTTTGGGTGTAAAGTAAATCTGATCTTTCGTATTTCACATAATGCTTTCTCATAACTCAAATCGATACCCTTAATCGGAATTCTCATTTTGAATATCTGCCAAATATCAGAAGAAAATTGTCGGGAAAGTAGGAAGCCTGACGTATTTGTCCAAGAAACTTTGAATCAGATGTACTATGAGAGGAATGATCGTGGTCAAGTTCAAGTTGTTATGATTCCGCTACCATACTCATATGTCGAGTAAAGTTCCCTTGTTGTGCATAATCGTGATGTGATGCCTCACCCGACGGGAGCAAAAAAATTATGATTTGGCATGCGACCATCTTTAAAAAGGATATGTACCATTGCCTAATTTATATTATGCCCTCGTAATCTGAATCTTTCAAACTGTGTCCAATTGCATATCGCCAAGCATAATGTAAAATTTTATGTGATAACGCTAATCACGTAGTTTTATCACTATTTCGCGGAAAGTCAAAATCTGACGACAGATGAGTGTATAGGATGCAGCAAATTCGAATTCCTTATAAAAAAAATCTGTTGTGGCCAGCACAATACCTCTCGCCACTTCCTTTTTTTGGTTACATAAGTATAGGGCACGAACAGTCATGTTACATTGTTGGCCTTAACAAGCAGATTTTCTAAATTCACGTAGTTAATTTGTAACCAGGAGTGTGGAATTTACTTGTCGAGGAAAATAAACCACATGGAATTTGAAAATCTGACATGGGCCCCATATCTGCTTGTCAAGTCAATGACTGCTCGCGCGCTAATGTATTTAACATTTCTTGTATACCTATACTCTACACCAAAAATTCTACTTACATCTATTCTGTATATTTAGATTATTTTAAATTTAAATTCATTCTATGAAGAAATTTTGTCCTATACCCTTCCAATATTTCGAGATGTTTCCAATTCATTGTCGGAAGTAACAGTATTTCTGAAGGGTATGTGTTGTAATATACCTATAATTTTAAATATTTAACTATTATTACAATAAGAAATAATATAATGTATGTACTTCCCAGAAAAAGTCTTCAGTAATGTCTTTGGATTTCTGACACTAACATTTATCTGTCAGTTACAAACAATTTAAATTTGCAACTATTTTTCATGGCATTCTTTCGGCTGTAAAATTTATTACAACAGATTATTTTATATATTATATTTCTTTTATCTCTAAATCTATAGAATATATAATAAAATATTTAATTGTTTCAGACAGAGAATTTAATTTTCTTTAGTAGTACAAAGAAAAAATTTCAAAAAATAATACTTAGAAGATTTTTTTCAAGAATCTTCTACTTCCGGTTGTCCAATTGTTACCAAAACCTTTTCAGATCTTCCCATGAATGTCCGATTGGGAAATACGTAATTAAACAAATTTAAAGTCTTATGGTTTTTGAGTAATCGTCCTTCCAACATCCCACACACACACACACACACACACACACACACACACACACACACACACACAAACACACACACACATATATACACACACATACACACACACACAGACATCATCGTAAAAATGTTAAAATCGGATTGTATGGACCCTAAAACGTGCTTATTCAATAAAATCTGGATATGCGATTTTTAGCATGAATCCATTACCTCTCTTAGCGAGAGGTAAAAATGTTCTTATTAGGCAACCTACAAAAAATTTATGTAGATCTTCATGGGTCAATTTTTTAAAACAATATTAATAGGTAGGTATTATATATTTTTTTTGTTTTTGAGCTACAGACAAACACTTGAGTTTTATTTATTTATTTATTTATTCGAGTACAATATCCAACAGGCGCAATTGCCTAATTACAGGATATGGATAGACAAACTGTAAAAACAATTTATATTTAAAAGAACAAAACAAAAAATAATAAATGTAAATGCTTGTTTTGAAAATACTTCATAGCTCACTTATGAGAGATAAATAAAATGTTTAGATATTTTTATACAATTTTTTACGCAGAGTAACGTGGCGTACCTAATTAGATTCCCTCAAAACTTAGTAATTCTCGAGATATAACACAAACATAATATATTTTAAATGGCAACATACAACCCGCAACTTTTTCTGTAGTTTATAGGCTTTTCAATTACAAGTCTATAAAACATAAATTATTAATTATTTATTGGGATGAAAAAATTGAAAATGATTAAGAAACAATTGAAAAAATCAATTATAGGCCATCTGGTTTATTTTTATTATTTATTAAAATTCTGGAAATTATGTAAGTCAATTATTTTCGGAATAGAGATTTAATATGCTTTTTGAAGTAAAAACGAAATTCTATTTATTTATTTTTTACCTTCCGTCGCGTTTAGGTAAGGAATGTATTGTCTTTGGTAAAAAAAATCGATGGTGAGTTGTTAATGAATAAGCACAATTTGAGATCCCTAGAATACGAATTTACTATTTTTAAAATGCCTGTGTGTATGTACGTGTGTGTATATGTAAGTATGTGCGTGTGTATGTATGCGTATGTGTATGTATATATATATGTGTGTGTGTGTGTGTGTGTGTGTGTGTGATGATTGTTTCGGCTGCAATAATTCCAATACTACAATTCCAAAAATTACATATTTTCCCTCATTTTTACATCCAAATTGACTTGATTAGATTTTGGTTACAATTAAGTTGGCTACAACATATTTTTTTATATCTCAATAGTCTATACGCATGCTATCTATGAACAATATACAGTATGCGTAATCATACTCCGGGAAACAAATTAAAGGGCATATAATAGACGACGTACTGGCCATGGAACAAAAAGAATTTTTCGAAAATTCGCAAAATTGAGGGTGGTGTACTCAAAGTGGACATTTTTAGGACCACTGGAGTACTATATTGAAAGAAGTGTTAAATGAAATTAATTATCAAAGTTACATTACGTAATGTTCGTTCAATTTAGAGATAATAATAGTTTTGAATATACAATAATTTCAAATATCAATGCATTGTATTTAATTTTAAGATAATTTTCTAAATTACTAAACACATACCTGATGACTATGTACAATAATTTCAAATATTGTTTAAAACACACATTTCAGCACGTTGAACAAACGATGCAGTGCAAGCTTGACACGAATTTTGTCTTATTGTTTCCGCGGAATTTTCGATCCGCTGCCTAAGTTCTACGTTTTCCGGCGTATTTTGGTTGTCGTAGATAAGTGACTTAAAATGGCCTCAGAAATAGAAATCCAGCGGATTTAGATCAGGAGATCTAGCAGGTCAAGCTACAGTACCACCGCAACCAATCCACCTGTCCTGAAAAACTTGATTCAAGTGTTCTCGCACATTTCGAGCAAATTGCAGTAGCGCACCATCGTGCTGAAACCATGCCCGTTGGCACACATCAAGAGGCACATCCTCAAGTAACTCTGAGAGTGTGTTTTTCAAAAATAATAAATAATTATTACCAGTCATCCTATTTGGTAGAATGTACGGCCCAAGTAACATCCCATTTACAATATCTGCCCAAACATTTATTGAAAAGCGATGCTGGAAACAACCTCGTACAGCATTATGTGTATTGTGTTGGCTCCAATAAAGAGAATTATGAATATTATGAATTCCCTCTCTCGCAAAAGTTGCCTCATCAGAAAATATTATGTATGAGGGGAAATTAGGGTTTTGAGCATGTTGTAAAAACCAAACGTTACTCGGAAGTGATGGTCAGGTTCTGTTAGACCCTGAACTCGTTGAAAATAAAATGGGTGGTAGTTGTAATCTCTCAAAATTTGCCATACTGAAAAATGAAATACTCCGCCTAACTGTCGAGATATTCTTCCGGTGGTAATGGTTGGTTTATCTCCTACAGCGTGTAAGACAGAATTTTCAATATTAATGCGTTGTCGTTGGTGGTCACCGCTTCTTCCACGAACGACGCAAAGATCCTGTGTCTCGAAGGCGCTAGATGATCCTTACAAATAAACGGTGATTGGGACGCCGTCGTAAAGGAAAACGTTCAGCATACAGACGTTGTGCCAATAAAGAAATTTTGCCCTGCTTCTCCATAAATTAACAGCATGTCCACTAACTAACTATCATGGTACAATTCATTCATTTTCACTAAAACTACACTGAACTGATATTCACTGCACAATCAGAACACTAAACCAGCAAAAAATGATAATTAACAGTAATATCTACGAAAGAATGCCCTATCCCCATCGAATTAAATTAAATTATTAATTACATAATATCAGATCGTTATTACATGTTGTGTAAACAATTACCTGCATTACAGTAGATTTGAATAAAATTATTAAGAATATCTATCAACCAGTGGTAGAAAAAATGATTACTCTAAATACGATGCAATATTTTTTGCGAATTTTTGAAAAATTCTTTTTGTTCCATAATTTTTTCCCGAAATATGATTACACCCTGTATATGTTACTGTCGAAGACAGAAGTCTAGTCAATTCTCAAAGTGATATCTAGCTTTGACTACATAAATAAGCCAAATTTCAAAATAAATTCTGTATATCGAGCTTTTCCAAATCAATATTGCTAAGAAATTGGCTAAACATCGAAATATGTAATAATTTATTAGAATATCGGACTTTGGTCGACCAGTTACAGGCATGGTCATATAATTGAATTATCAACAGTAACAATGTTTGACATTGATAGAAGATTGTATTGATCATTAATATTAACTAAAACTAAAACATTAAACTTTCCAAAAAATCTAATGTTAATGTTCAATACTCTTATTGTCCATTGTATAGAACCCATTACCTTCATCCTACATGAGACATTGTTGGTTCTGGTAATGATGTTGGTTGTCTTGTTGGTCTGGTAGCCAGTCGCAGTCCGTGTTTGCGGTTATTTTCTGGGTGTGCCTATGATTTGTTGGCCGCCGCTCGACGCCCTTCGCTTTCAGCCTTTGACAAATGTGCTGCCGTTTCCTCACTTCCATTCCGCGTTTGTTTTCTTTTTCTTCTTTTATTTCATGAATACGCCAGTGCCACAGCGGCTGAGTAATTCCTACCCGTGTATACATTTCGCTTCAAGCGTCAACAGCTCTTACAAACTTCTATTGTGGAATTATTTCCTATTGTTTACCATTTTTTATTTTCTTTCGCTTATTTTAAATAAATTTTACGATGTTGATGGAACGTTTCTCGGGTAATTGAAATACAAATTGAAATATTTACAAAGTTCTCGCAACGAAGGCGTTGAAAATGTGTGAAAATAGATGATTTATAACCAGAAGTTCCAGTTTGCAATATATACTGAAATTGAATATGGGTAATTCGATAAAAATTACTACATTGAAATTATTAACGAGCTTTATGGCTTCAGAAAGTAAAAAAATTAAATAAACGTACGGTAAACTAAATTGTTGTTGATTGTATTATAATTCTAGAATCTAGAATTTACAGAAACGCTTTTTGAAATATTTGACATACAAGTGTGAACAAATCTAACCACAACGAGGATGTAATTATCACATATTATGATTCCAAAAATTATAAGTTTTTCGTATCCCTCAAGTATACATCCAGAAGAAGAGGTGATTAGATTTTGGTTATAATTGGTCAACCGGAAGTATCCTCATTTAAAGTTTTTAACAGTTAAATATGATTTATTGGCAATTAAAGTTATTATAACTTAAAGAATATATTATTCTCTATACGATTTGATTACATTTTATAATTCATATTCAGTATATATAGAGTTAAAGAATTATAAAGATATTAAATTTCATAAATCAGTCAGCTTTGCTAACCATGAAAACTGCTAATATATTCAGATAATTCAAATTGACAAATGTCAGTATCAATGAAAAGTAAATGAATGTGGCAGAGTTTCTAGAAAGATACAAGAAAGACGATTACATTGGTTTGAACATGTCATGAAGAGAGATGAAGAATATATTGGAAGAAGAATGAATTGCTTAGTAATAGAAGGTTGAAGAAACAGAGGAAAACCAAAGATAAGATGGAAGGACTGTATTGCGGAAGGCTTGAGAGAAAAGGAACTCTCGAGGCTTCTACCCAGCTCTGGGACTCCTGGGCGAGTTTCACGCCGAGACTTTTTCCTGCAAGCTGCCCAGCGTCTGCCACCGCCGTCTCCACCAGCCGCTCACCCCAGGCGGACTTGGTCTACTACAGGCCCATTTGAAGCGTCGCAAGTCTTTAGCTGAGTATTTTAAAGTGTATTTTCTTTGTTTAAAAACATTTTTGGCTTTTTTCCCGTTTTTACCTCTCGCTAAGAGAGGTATTGGATTCATGCTAAAAATCGCATATCCAGATTTTATTGAATAAGCACGTTTTAAGGTCCCTACAATCCGATTTTAACATTTTTACGATGATGTCTGTGTGTGTGTGTGTGTGTGTGTGTGTGTGTGTGTCTGTGTGTGGATGTGTGTGTGTGGGATGTTGGAAGGACGGTTACTCAAAAACTATAAGACTTAAAATTTGTTTAACAACGTATTTCCCAATCGGACATTCATGGGAAGATCTGAAAAGGTTTTGGTAACAATTGGACAACCGGAAGTAGAAGATTCTTGAAAAAAAATCTTCTAAATATTATTTTTTGAAAATTTTTCTTGATAATATTAAAGAAAAATAAATTCTCTTTCTGATACATTTAAATATTTTTATACATATTTTATAGATTTAGAGATAAAAGGAATATAATATATAAAATAATGTTGTAATTAATTTTACAACCGAAAGGATGCCATGAAAAATAGTTGCAAATTTAAATTATTTGTAACTGACAGATAAATGTCAGTGTCAGAAATAATGAGTAATGAAAGAAAAATGTATTTGGAGAATCCCTTAATTCTTGATCTGTGACTATTATGGAGATGACAAGTCTAGGTTGAAGGACTTAAATTTGTTTCAAACATTATGGGACAATGTACACCAGTACTGTAGACTAGAGTAACTTTGAATTGCGAAAAAGCTATCAAATTCTTCTCAAGTAAGTTGTAAATATTGACAAAATTACACATCGATATAAGAATAATCGGAGTGCAATCTATCCGTCACTTTATTAAAGGGAATTAAGGTTATTTAGATATAACAAGTATCAAAAAATAAAATGTAAAAGAAGATATATAAGAATAGATGCACAATCCAGATATATACATTTTAGACCGCCCAAAATTAATGTTTTTACTAGAAGAATATGAAGAGAAAGTAAACAAAGTTGTTCGAATTGAAAATTGCTGTTACCAGCCTAATATTTATATATGGTAAACTCTACTTTGTAATTTATTGTAACATAATTTATGGTAAAATATCTTCATGTTGAGACATGCTATTATTGAATAATAAAGAAGTTTATACGTCATAGATTTATATGAATATATTATTTGTATTTATAAAAATAATCTTTGCTTTATGCATACAGCCAGGTAAAATATACGGCGAGAGGTTATGTGCTGGCCACATCAGATTTTTTATGTTGAACTCGGTGTCGGCAAATAAAATTGGTTAAAATTTATATGTGTTTCACTATTCATTCGTGTATCATCGGTGATCTGGCGTCCATCACCCATTCTATTTTCCTACGACTCACGACCCTTCCTTACGACTTTTCAGCACCGGGCACGATTATATGTGTGGAGTGATTGGCCGACTACTCAAGGTAGATGTCGATTACGTCACAGCACCGCAGCAATGTTTTTCCGAACAACTACCGATTTGGACGACCTTCACGAAATTCGTCCTTGAGCGAAGTACGGCCACGATAGAATATGGTGAACCATCGATAAACACTAGTCCTTGATGGTGCTTCATCGCAAAAAATTAAATTAAGTTCATCGATGTACTGTTGTTGAGTTAATCCACGTCGAAAGTTGTAAAAAATAATCCCATGAAGATGTTTACGATTTTATTCCGTTTTTTGGCCGATATGAATTTTTCAAGTTACTGTAAACAACACGAATAGCGCTCGTACGTGAAAACGTTCTGAGTACATATACCGTTAAAAATGTCAAACTTTACGATAGAGAGGTCAGTTGCCAGATGGCAGCACTACGGTTGCGCAATCCCGAAATTTAAAAGGCAACCTTCGTGCTCTATTAGTAAATGGCATAAATTCAATAATTTTGCAATACATATAGGTAAAGAACCTAATATTAATCCAGAATTTGAGATTGATAAATCACAACTGAGGCGAAAATAAATTTCTTTAAATGATTTAAATAATATCGAAGATGAGGTAAGTGTGGATAAAGATGCAACACAAATACAGAAGAGTGCAAAAAAATGTCGCTATTAAACCTTTTGCTACGCCAAATGAAAGTCAGAAAACAGGTACAATACCAAAGTCACAAACAAAATCCAAGACACAAAAAGAAAAATTCAGACCTTTAGATAAACATACGAGTTTACAGTCAACTTCGAATTTAAAAAATCTGTTGTGGCCAGCACAATACCTCTCGCCATCTTCATTTTATGTTGCAAAGGGCGCGAGCAGTCATGTGACTTTGTTGGCCTTGGCAAGCAGATATAGGGGCCCGTGTTAGAATGACAGCTTTTAAATAATGTACATAGGTGTCAAGTATCATAATTTTTCATTTAAAACATCGTAATTTTCCAAATCCATGTGGATTATTTTCCTTGACAAGTATATTCCATACTATTGATGACAAATAAACATCAGATTATTTTGAAATTTTGAATGAAAAATTATGATAATTGTGACAACTATGTAAATAACTACTAGCCGTCATTCTGACACGGATTCTCATATATGTTTGCCAATTATATATTATTATATACCATACATACGTATCTCCAAATTTATGCGAGATATAATAATTTTTTTAAATGTGTCAGATTGAGAATTTAATTTTCTTTAATATTATCAAGAAAAAATTTCAAAAAATAATATTTAGAAGATTTTTTTTTTCAAGAATCTGTTACTTTCGGTTGTCCAATTGTTACCAAAACCTTTTTAGATCTTCCCATGAATGTCCGATTGGGAAATACGTAGTTAAACAAATATAAAGTCTTATAGTTTTTGAGTAATCGTCCTTTCAACATCCTACACACATACACATACACATACACACACACACACACACACACACACACACACAAAGACATTGTAAAAATGTTAAAATCGGATTGTAGGGACCTTACATCGTACTTATTCATTGAAATCTGGATATGCGATTTTTAGCATGAATCCAATACCTCTCTTAGCGAGAATAAACAAAATGATGTTCTGGAACATCCAAGGCTATAAAAATATATTGAATTTAGTTGAAGCACTTGACCATACAATACTTAATTTTAATTTTAGCAGCTTCGTACTTTTCTCACTCTTACGGGTACTGGTACTCTACTTTATTAAATCTATTTTATGCTGATTTGGACATTATGAACATGCATATAAATCACTGCATTTAAAATCGACATGAGTTTTTCTTTTCTGTCAGCACGATTATTGCTGAGCAGTGGATAGAAGGTTTGGAGATATAATTTTTTAAAAGTAAATATAACATTTTTATAAAGTCGCTTTATTTTTGTTGCACCTCATATGTATATTCCAATACGTAAATACTTGTGAAATTTACTTTTGAATAACTTACTTAACGCTTTAGGTTTTATGAATGTCACTTTTACATTATAAAAGAAGTATATACATATATATATATATATATATATATATATATATATATATATATATATATATATATATATATATATATTGAATAATTAAAATATGGGGGTACTTTTTCATTAGTTCCCACAGAGTCGCTCTATTTATGTCCGATACTGTTAATGACTTATTGTAACTAATTTCCTGTTTCATTGTTCTGTTCTTGATGTTTGAAGTAACTGGATGTATTTTACATCATGCAGTTAATTACTCTATAACAGTATCTTTCCTTTGTGTAATTTTTCTTTTATTTTATTAGAATTTTTATAAAAATCAAATTAAAAATCTCTATTGTCTTTGTTGACTCATTAATATCCGCCACGTAATTTCCCTTTCATGCTTTTGCTATGATCTAAATTTACATCTAAGACAATAATATTAATACTAATAATTTGGTTTCGAGGAAGAAAATCAGACATTCAATAAAGTGCTTGTCCGACAAGAGTAGTTACAATGGAATTAATAAGTGAATCAGCGAAAAAAATGTACGACGACTAGGTCATAGTTAGTACCGGCGTTTTGTAAACAAGAGATCATTGTAGATACGGGTTGTGGAATGCAGTATTCTTTCTAATCTAATAAAATTAAAGTATTTGTGTTGAAAATCTAAAATTTTCAGTTATTTTTCATTTAATTTCAGCGAGATACAAATTTTTAAATATTACATGGAAACAAATTTTATATGCTGTAACGTAGTAGTTGATGACATTTAGACAAAAGTAAATGAATGTGGCAGAGATGAGGATGTTGAGATAGATGTTGGGAAAGACACGGAAAGATACGGTAAGGAATGAAAGAATAAGGGATATAACTCTGGTGTTAGAAGTTTCTAGAAAGATATAAGAGAGACGATTACATTGGTTTGAACATGTTATGAAAAAAGATGAAGAATATATTGGACGAAGAATGAATAGCTTAGTAATAGAAGGTTGAAGAAACAGAGGAAGACCAAATATAAGATGAAGGACTATATTGCGGAAGACTTGAGAGAAAAGGAACTGAATGAGGACGACACACAAAACAGAAATGAGTTGAAGAAGAAAATCTAGAATAGCGACCACTAACGAATGGGAAAAGCTAAAGAAGAAGATGTTAGTGTCAAGTGCAATTTGCATAGTTTGTTTATGAAATAATTTTACTGGAAATATAAAATATTTTGCAAGAAAATTTAGGTATGGAATTTGTATATAATACAGAGGATTAACGGAAGGTAATGTGCTGGCCACATCAGATTTTTTGGTTTCATTTATTGATGCATTTCCTTTTAGTGTTTAGTTATTTTCAAGAACTTGTACTAAAATGTTTATCCATCATATTATTTTTACAAACATTGTTTTTCACAATAAAGAAATTATTAGTAATGTTATAGATGACGAATATGTCATTAAATATTAGATATGTAGAAAATTAGATTAAATTTTGTTTCAAAATATATATAAAAAAAATTATTTGTAACATATTTTGGTTAGGTGAGTCAACACGCCTGACTTTGATCAAATGCTTTACATTTTGGTCATAATAATACAGGATCAGAAAATTAATGTTCAATTGTTACATTGCTGACTTGAGAGAAAAAGAACCGAATGAATGAGGACGACACGCAAAACAAAAATGAGTGGAAGAAGAAATTAAAAAATAGCAACCCCTAACGAATGGGAAAAGCTAAAGAAAAAGAATATGTCAGTGTCAAGTGCAATTTGCATAGTTTGTTTATGAAATAATTTTACTGGAAATATAGGATCTTTTGCAAGAAAATTTCTGATTTGTTTTTCATGCTTAAACTTCGCTTCCTACTAATGAATTAAATATATTTAATTTTCAACTGAATTTTTATCAATATTTTTGTTGTGTAAAGATACAAAATGATTCCATAGTTGAATTTAAAAAAATACTATCGAATAGGCCTAAAAAAATTATACCATTCCATTAAAAAAAAACTTTGTGTTGGAACTTGAGAACCATGATTTCAAAAATATAATTTCTTCTCTAATCTATTGTATTGCTAGTAATATAATCCAGCTAGTCAACAATTTATAGTTGTGTGGAGCGATATTTGAAACTGACTTATTCAGGTTTTCAACCTTTTATTGACGGTTGGGTAGCTTATTGGCTATGTGTCATATATCATTCAAGGGTGAGAAAATATTTTACCCTTTTTTTAACACTCGGTATAAATTTTCTTTATAATGTAACAACAAACACAGCTATATTTTATACTATACTATATTTAAATCTTATTTCTTTTGCTGAAGGTGAACGAAACTTTCAATTTTTATAAAAAAGTTATTTTATTTTATTATTAGGAACCTAAGGCCAAGGCCTACGTTATTTTTTTCAAAAATTAGATATAAAATATAATAATATAGATTATTAAAAATACAATGACCAAATTTTAATACACGTCGATTGATACCTAACTAAAAGGAATTTTATTTTTATACTAAATAAATTTATTTTTTAAATTGTAGGTACTACTCATATACTCGTAGGTGCATATGTATATAGTTTGAAAAGAGAAAAGGGAACTCCCTTCTCTACATCAAATTGAATTTTTCATAATCACAGCACTCTAGATTAAAATTGAAGCGTGTATGAGAAGTTTCAAGAGTGATGAAGAAAATGAAAACATAATGATATAAAAATAATTGAATCATTCTTGTCTTCCATCCTTCGTACATTATTTACGCCCTTGCGTCAGAATATAAATTAACTTTTAAACGAAAAAGTGAAAACTGGAAAAGTTTTAAAATATTTTATTAGTGTATAAGATGCAATTTTCATTCTAAACACTTTACAAAAAGTTAAGATCGTGTTTTTATACGAGCAGAACAGGGTTTTCAAAGACGACCTGAGGTATTTTTCCCGGGGAAAGTGTAAGGTTGCTACAAAAGAGCTATTTTTATAATTAATGAATTTTCTTATTTCAACCCAGCTGGTTTTCATAAAGAGATTAGAAAATGTGGATACGGAAACAAAAGGAGTTAAAGTCACATTTTGATAATTTTGAGATCCATTAATTTAAATAGTTATTTATGTAACAAGATACAATATGAGGGTGTTTTGCGCATTAGACATGAAAAGTGTCACACGTCGTCTGCGAAAACCTCATATTGCAACTATTTATATATATATATATATATCACTTTGTACAATTATGTTTTTCTACAGTCTATATAGAAAGTAGTCATTTGCGCTCAACGCAAAATGTCACTTTGCCGCTCTAGCGCGACAAAGTAGAAAAAACGCTCGCTGTCCAAATTTCTAACTATACAATGTTGAGAAATGTCACTTGTCTACATTCTTAATGTAAACGTTTAGTCAGAAACTAATGGCACTGTAGTGACACATTTACCACCTTTACAAATCAATCTGACGTATAACTGTTCTGTCGGTGTATTACATAACCAAAAAAACATGCCGCACTATTGTGAAAATAAAATAGGGCATTTATTTACAAAAACGAAAGTATAAAATGTTTAGATTAGATTGAAGCAATAGGTCAAGAAGAATGGGAAATAACGATAAATTAAAATTATATATAAAAGACGTTTTTTTCTTATCCTTATCAATTGAGTAGTAGTGTAAGTACAAAGTGTACATTTTATTATTTTTTGTTATGGTGGCGACTGTAGAAAAAATCTTGTGTGTGTTTGGAGCGCAAATGGACATTGTCGATTTCGAGAGAATGCCACGCTCCTGCGTCGCGCGTCAACAACCTCTCAATCGACAATGTCCTATTTTGCGCTCTTAATACACAAATAGCTATTAAATATAGTATAGAACGTATTATACTTTTTGAACACTATAAAAATATTTGGCACTATTTATTACTCGTATATCTTATCATACAATTTTTATAAAACCATATTCGTACTATGACAAATTTTGAATCGATTCTTTACCACTGTTATGTGTTTAGTTAAAATAGGCGTAGAGTCAAGTTTTAGAATTGAGCTGCCAATACCGCCCAAACAGATTTACGAACTACTGTTGGTTTTTGACACTGGCATTTTTTTGTCATTTATAAACATCTGATGATTACTTTGGAGTTGTTTAAGTTATGAAATTTGTTACAACAGATTATTTTATATAATACTTTTTTATCTCAATATATAGAATATATAATAACATTTTAAAATATATCGAATAGAGAATTTTACGTTCTTTATACTAATATTAAAAAAATTCAAAAAATAATATTTAGAATTTTTTTAAAGATACTACTACTTCCGGTTTTCCATTTGGTACAAAGAGCTATTCACCTCTCCCCATTAATGTTAGATTGACGAATCCGTAGTCAAACAGGTCTTTAGTCTTATAGAATTTGAGAAATCGTGCCTCCAACAACCTCATATACGCCATACACACACACACACACACACATCATTGTAAAAATGTTAAAATCGGATTCTATGGACCTTAAATCGTGCTTATTCAATAAAATCTGGATATGCAATTTTTAGCATGAATCCAATACCTCTCTGAGCGAGAGGTAAAAATGAGTGATATCTGGAATATATTAAACGAAAAGAAATTTTCTTCCTATGAGTGTTCCTTCGAAGGTAAGTAAGATACATAAACCGACGTTTATGAATGAATAATTTTTTTTTTAATTCCAGCAAATAGCTCAGGATCATTGAAAATTTCCACATATATTTACGGCTAAAAACGGTTGAGGACAAGTTTGAATTTGTTTCCAACCAAATATACAAGCCCCGCCCCACTTCAGTTGGCGTACCCGCTTTAATATCATTTTATTTAATTAATTTATAAATAATTACTAATTTAAATTATTGTTAATTTATATTAATATTACAAACATTTCGTCGTTCTAATAATACATAGAAAGATATGTTTTAATATGAAATAAAATAATATATTTACCAACAATTCACGAAAAACTGGAAAAAAATAAACGAATTTAAGTTGTTAGGTTTCATGAAATAAAATGTCTAAAAGAATTCCTATAGTAAACTACACTTAAAACAATTGCTGGTACCACAAGCCTTGTTTTGAAAACGCAGTTTTAAAAATGACAAATTACAATATTTAATTTCATCCTTACGTTTGAAGAAAAACTATTTTGAAAAACCCGTTCTTTAAACGTAGGGGTGAAATTAAATATTGAAATTTGACATTTTCAAACAGCGTTTCAAAACAAGTCTTGTGGTACCAACCATTGTTTTACAGTAAATTATTACTGCTTTGAAACATTTTATTTAATAAAACCTAGCATCCTTGCAAATTAAATTCGTTTATTTTTTTTTTTCAGTTTTCTTGGTTTGTTGTAAAACTATGTATTATTTCATTTTACATTAAAACAATAAAATAGTTTAGAAAAAATATATGCTAGGTATATGTCATTAGAACTACAAAACGTCCGTATTATTAATAAAAATTGGCGATAATTTACGTTAGATATTATTTGTATCATAAATTAATTATATAAAATGCAATTAAAGCGGGTGGGTCAACTGATGTGGAAATTCCCTATAACTAATCTTACGTAAACTGATGAAAGAATGACTACGTTTATCTCGCACTAGTTTATCCACTTAAATGTTAACCCGCTTGAGTAAAGCGGGTTAAACGTGCGAGATAAACACGTTAGTTTAGCGCTAAGTGAAGTAACTTAAATAATGGGTTGAATTAACTAACCTACTTGAAATTTTGCGAGATAAACGGTTAAGGCTATGGATTAACCACAATTTTTTTTAAAAAAACTTGTAAATAATTATTAAAAATACATATTACTACACTCAAAACTTCTAAAAACTGTTTGTTTCGAGGTTTGCTTAAAAATCGTGAGCGTTTCGTTATTATTATTATAATAAGTCATCCGCAAATTTTTCTATCCGTCCTTGTTTAACAGCAGTGGATAAACGCTATTTATCCTGTAGTTACTTTAAAACTTGCGATATAAACGAACTGGAGTTTAGAGTTAGTTTTAAGTCACTGGATTTTTAAGCGGGTTATGTCACTGCGAGATAAACGTAGTCAGATTTACTTCATAAAAAATCTGATGTGGCCAGTACATTACCTTCCGTCTATCCTATAAACGAACTATGCAAATTGCACTTGACACTGACATCTTCTTCTTTAGCTTTTCTCATTCGTTAGGGGTCACTGTTTTTTATTTTCTTCCACACATTTCTGTTTTGCGTGTCGTCCTCATTCAGTCCCCTTTCTCTCAAGTCTTTCGCAATACAGTCCTTCCATCTTATCTTTAGTCTTCCTCTGTTTCTTCAAACTTCTATTACTAAGCTATTCATTATTCTTCAAATATATTCTTCATCTTTCCGCAGGACGTGGTTAAACCAATGTAATCGTCTCTCTTGCATCTTTCTAGTAACTTTATCACTCGAGCTATTTCCCTTACTTTTCATTCTTTCCTTATCTTTTCGTGTCTTCCCCAACATCTATCTCAATATCCTAGTCTCTGCCATATTCATTTTCTTTTCATTGATTCTGTCACTTCTGAATTTAAATTATCTGAATGCAATCAAATCCTATAGAGGACGAATTATAACCAAATTCTAATCACGTCTGCATATGGAGGAATACGAAAAGATTATAATTTTTGGAATCGAGGTTTTGGAGTTATGCTATCCGACACGATCGTCACATACACACACACTCACACACACACACACTTGCATACACATACATACATACATACATTCATACATACATACAGATATCATCGTAAAACTAGTAAATTCGTATTCCAAAACGTGCTTATACATTAAAACCTGTCTATCAAATTTTTTGACCAAAAGACAATACCTTCCTTATCTAAAGGACACGGAAGGTAAAAAATCTAAGGTGGTAAGCACATTACTTTCCGTCAGTTCAATGTATTTTGTAAATATATCATACACACAATTTCTTGCAAATGATTATATATCTCCAGTGAAATTATGACATAGGCATACTGTCAATTGTATTTGACATTGACATGTGTCAATCAGAATTATCTTAATATAGTAGCTATTTCCATGTTTATAGCATAGCTGGTTGATTTATGAAATTTAATTTCTTTATACTTTTTAACTCTATATCCATTGAAGATAAAGTATAAAATACAATTAAACCGCGTAGAGAATATAATAGTCTTTAATATTTATAATAACATAAAATGTGAAAAAAAAATATTTATCTGCGTCTTTTGAAGACAAACTGTTAAAATCTTCAAATGAGGTACTTCAGGTTGACCAATTATAACCAAAATCTAATCACATCTTCATTTGGATGTAAACGTGAAAGGAAAACTGTTACAATCTTCAAGGTACTTTAGGTTGACCAATTATAATCAAAATCTAATCACATCTTCATTTGGATACTTGGAATTGGAGTTATACGATCCGGAAGAATCGTCACACACACGACACACATGCACGCACGCACGCACGGATACATACATAATAGATATTATCGCAATAACAGTAAAATCCTATTTAAGGACGGAAGGTAAAAAAAAAAGTTTATAGGCATCGATAAACATTTTCAATGCACAATGTTAGTAATATGATGTAAAATGTCAAACTAGTCAGTATTTAACTATGTTGCTATACTTTAATTTTAGTTAAGTTTACCTATAGTTTTGCAATTCCTGATTCCCAGACAAAATATTTTCAAATTAATGTACTAACTATTAATAATATAATTAAACTGTAAATAATAATAATTCATTTATGTAAAAGGAATTTATATGTTAACTATTAATGTTTGTGTTTATTTAAAAATATATAATTTTATTTATAACAGTAATGTTTTTAACTGTAAAATAATTATTAACTTGATAGTTTACAATTAACCTCATACTTTATCAATTATTATTAATAGTTATCTAATAATATTTTCCTGAACAACTTTATTCAATATTAGAAAAATTATATACTTTAACTATTAAAGTATTTATTGTTTGATTTAAATTATTATTATAAATTTTCTTAAAATATTGTATATTTCAAATAGCTTCATTCGTTCCGTGATATTCAAAGTGATTATACATTAATTATATTGATACTGTTTACTTCCAAATATACCTTTTTCTCAGTGCAGTTGGTTCAATTTTCATTGAAAACAGTCTGCGGACTAATGAATTTAATGACATAAGTATGAAAAATACTCATAACCTGCACGAGCTCTCTAAGCTGTCGCAGAGATAGCGCCGTATGAGTACCTCTGTATTATTTAAAAATAATTTTGAAATGATCTTGTTCGGAATCGAACCCGGATCGCCTGAGTTTAGAATTACTACTAATGAAAGACAAAAGGAAATTATTAAAATACGGAAGGAATTATTTTCTTCTATTATTTTTTTATAATATGTATCTTTCACTAAACAATAACAATATGTAATATGGTAAAGCATCTTGTAAAACTGATTTATTTCCACTATTCTTGTACTTCCTGCACCAGATTTCTCCGCGATGTTATTACATCTCTGAAAACAATTTTTACTTGCAAAATAAAAGAAACTAACATTATCTATCGCGTGGCTGAGCCAGCCGTATGTGCTAAAGAAAACATAATACCTTACACCGGTAATTCTATCTAGTAGCAAATGGTTCCAGTAGAGCTATCATGCTCGCTACGATCATTAAATTTGTGTACACGTTGAAGATAAGAGGCAATATCCAAAATAATATTTGCGTTTTATTGCCTGGCGCGCTTTTATATGCAAATTCCCCGTCTGTTAGCATGTGCAAAGGAGAGATGGGACACCGCGAGATACCATCTCGTTTAGAAATAGCGCATGCGTGATGCGTGAGAATAAAAGGCTTTACAGAACAGTAAACACGTTTGCTCAAGATTACAGAGTGGAGCTGAGCTTTTATGTGATGTTGCTAAGTAAAAAAATATATTATCACCGTGGTTACCCATTGTTGCTTGCGCCATTTTTTTAAGGTATTGTTTTTGTTCAAAACTTTCGATGGTGAGTTTCTAATGAATAAGCACGTTTTGGGGTCCCTAGAATACGAATTTACTAGTTTTACGATGTCTAAGTGTGTGTGTGTGTGTGTGTGTGTGTGTGTGTGTGTGTGTGTGTGTGTGTGTGTGTGTGTAGGCGTGTGTATGTGTGTGTGCGCGCGCGCGTGCATGTGTGTGTGTGCGCGCGTATATGTGCGCGCATCTGTGTATGTGCGTCTGTGTGTGTGCCTCTGTGCGTGTGTGAGTGTGTGTGCGTATGTGACGAACGCATAACTCAAATACCATGATTCCAAAACCTATATTTTTTTCGTATTCCTCGAGTTTAGATCCATATACAGAAATGATTGGATATTGGTTATAATTGGTCCACCGGAAGTACCCTCATTTTCAACTTTTAACAATTTTTCTTGAAAAAAAGCAGTTAAATATCATTTATTGATATATAATGTTATTATAAATTAAAGAATATATTATTATGCATATGTGATGAAGGACGAATAAATGAAAATTACTGGCCCTGTTCGTGCATATTCGTGCCGAACCGACACATAGCGAATAGTCGTATACACGAAGTAATATTCGCCCTCACGAATTGTCTCGATGTTTGCCGATTCCTTCAGCAGCCGGCATTCAATAGGCCTTCACTATCTTAGTAGGTATGCGCATTCCAGTCATTAATATATTTCAGTAGCCTCGCCTCTCTCAAAGTTATAGTTTGTTGAGAGAGAACTACATGAGGCACTTTTGCGCTATTTGAAAATTGGAAATCAATTTCATATTTCAAGTTTGATACTGGTCAGATTCGACTCCTGACCGCACGAATAACAACCGCTCACTTAACGCACAAATGGGCCTATTCTGTAACTCAGTAGTTAATTTTTAGCAACTGGTTAAAAAAATATCCAATTGATATTGATTTGACAACTAAAAATTCAGTTTTTTGTTATATATCAACATACTTCATTGATTACAAACATTAACCAGTTGCTGAAAATTAACCACTGAGTTACAGAATAAACTCGAAATTCAGGCTACCCAGTCAATATTTTTACCATTAACTACAAATATTCATGCTTGTAATAACAAAATATTTTATCCAAGTTCATCTGCTTTGCACAGTAATATTGGTTTATCGTTTTAATTAAGATTTGTTTAACTCAATTTCTATATTTAAAAAAACAAAATTACAGATGTTTCTTAATTTATTTGAGTACTTACTAATCGATAAAGGAAATATAAAATATTAAGATAAAGAAAAAGTGTGACGATATATTTTGTGAAATTTATTTTCCGTTGTTTGATGCAAATACAAAGCCGAAGAATTTCCGGTAAATATTTACAACTTCCAGCGGATGCGTCTTGCTGAAACCCAGGCTTAAACATTCAAACATTTCTTGGGACCTTCGGTAACTTTGTTTCTACAACCATAAACCGAACCTATAAAGAGTACGAGCCGGAACCAAATCGTAAATAAGCTTTATCTGCCAGAACCCTTCCTAAAACAAACCCGCGTAAATCTATATTTAAATTCACGTCTAACTGCTTTATTTATAAACCATAACATAAATGCACCGAGATCCGATTAGGTGGAGATAAACATTCGTTTAGTGTTTTCCGATAGCGAGGGTACAATTCAAGTTTTCTTTTTATACATACGTCAAGAATATTTTCTTTAAAGTCATCGTTTCTTAACTTGACAAATATGTTGGTGAAAACGTATTACGTTTTTATTTATGTAATTGATGTTTATTAAATTTGATTCAGTCTTCAGTTCTGTGTGCAGAAATATTGTTAAATGTAAAAATCTGATGTGACCAGCTAAATTCCATGTTTAAAATAGCAATGAGCTTTAGTATCACTTCCGGTTGATCGTTTGTAAACAAAATCTAATTTGTTCTAATAAATAAAAATCTGACGTGGCCAGCATATGACCTCCCGCCAATTTTATTTTTAAAGTGGCAATGGTTGATCGTTTGTAAACAAAATCTAATTTGTTGTTCCAATAGATAGAAAAGACTGTATCACGAAATTTTAGATTATATTTTATTATGTATTTCCGCGAAAATCTGTTAATAGCTTCAAATGATCATATATAGTCCAAATCTAATATGTTGTTTCAAATTATATGCGAGTTTTAAATACCAAATTTGATAAGTTTTGGATCATAGTATATATTTCTTCAAGAAAATCTGTTTAGAGCTTCTAGTAAAGTACCACTTTTGATTTTTCAGTTTTAGAAAAAATCTAATATGTCGGTATCATTAATACAAAAATCTTAAATACCAAATTTAAATAGTTTTGGATTATATCATAATATATTTTTTTACGAAAATCTGTTCAGAGCTTCAAGTAAAGTATCACTTCTGGTTTATCAAAATTATTATATATATATATATATATATATATATATATATATATATATATATATATATATATATATATATGAAATGTTCATCAACGCGTTATTCAGTTAGCGGTGCATCAAAACGAACAAATTTGAATCAGTTTACATGTTATTATGACATTTAAATCATTGTTGTCAAAAAGTCGCGTTGCATTTGTTCGTTTTGAAGAACCGCTAATTGAACAAGGCGTTTATGAATGTTTCTGCAACCGGGAATTAGTATAGTGGGGGCCTATTCTAATTCACATAGCGTGAGGTAAACATAGACCATTTTTTTTTCAAGAATCTTCTACTTGTTACCAAAACTTTTTCAGATCTTCCCATGAATGTCCGATTGGGAAATACGTAGTTAAACAAATATAAAGTCTTATGGTTTTTGAGTAATCGTTCTTCTAACACCCCACATACATACATACATACACACATACATACACACACACACACGTACATCCATACACACACACACACACACACACACACACACACACACACAGACACACACCGACACCATCGTAAAAATGTTAAAATCGGATTATAGGGATCTTAAAACGTGCTTATTCAATAAAATCTGGAAATGCGATTTTGGCATGAATTGAATACCTCTGTTAGCGAGAGGTAAAAATGGAAATAAATTAGAAAACAGCGAATGGTAATATTATTTTGCTGTCTGTTACAATGAATTTCGGGAAAATTCCATTTCATGATCAATTTTAACAACTCGACTTTTGAATTGAATAATGATCAGGCATACGTTTCTCTGTTCATAGCCTACTCCGATTTTTTTTTAACACACTGTGTAAGAACAAAGGCACGATCATCCATAGTCAAAGTGAAAACTGTCAGATTTAAATTCAGATTGAGTATTCCACGTACTGCCAACTGCCACGCAACACGCTTGTAAAATTCTAACATATAAATATAAAATTCCTGTAAATAATCATCTCGCTAACTTCAGAATAGCATATATCGAAAACGTCAGACGTCTCTCATTACAACGGATAGCAAATATGGCTACATATTAGAATTGACCCCCTGAATCAATAGTAATTTACGTTATGAGTTTTTATGGTACGAATAAAATGTTTATTTAACGGACGTATGACATACATGTTATTTCATACCAAAGTTTGATATAAATCCTCCTTTCTTTGTTTCTTTCTTTAAAAAATCACATCTCCCTAATAAAAATACAACGGTAATGACAGCAACCAGTTTTATTTTCGACATTTTCAATATTTTCAAAAATGACTTATGAAAAACGATATTCCTGATTAAATCCTTTAAAAATATTTGGAACCAAACGGAAAATTAATCGCGAAAAAATCCGTGCTAAGAAATAAGAACGAATATTTGCTTTTTGTCGCATAGGGACAAGAAATCATTTTACAAACATAATAGAAGATGTACATTAGTGTTTATTATGTTGCAGTTTTATAATTTAATAGTCGAAGCAAATGAGTAGTTTTTTCTTATGATCAAATTACTCAGCGGGCCTATGCTCCTCCTATTTGTAAATATTTTTTTTTCCGTTGGAAATGAATGTTATGACAATTAAAATGATCTGTTCCAGTACCAATTTCATTATAAATTATGATATATGTATATGTTTGACAGTTCAACAAGAAGTAGGTTGCTTAGTAGCAATAGAGAACTGTAAAAAATAGAACTGTAATAGTTATTGACGACATAAGTGGGATATAGACATTAAAGCACGTATTGTGAATTCCTCTACGAACGTGCAGAGCGAGTTAGGGTAACCACATAATGCATTAATTATGTAATATCCCACGAATATCATAAAAATTTAATCTGCCACCATATACCATATCGCAGTCATTTTAGATATAACCTTGTTATCCATTAAATTATCGCACTGTTTGTGACAGTGATATAAAATGTTTTTTTTTTCATTTTACAAAATTAAGGGCACTATACTTAAAGAGTATATTTTTATTTTTGGAATAATTCTTTATAGGTAATATAAAAATTAATTAGGCGCTTACGGCGTACATAATGTAATTTCTGTAAAACCAATATGTAATGTATTATTTAATCTGCATTTATACAGTATTTTGAAAAACTTTTATTTCAAATTAAGGTAAATGCATCGGCAGTTGATATAGAACTAGTAGTTGACTCGGAGTTTAAATTACATTATATAAACAAATTTGACTGCTTTTAATATTGCTTTTGCTACTACTAGTTTAATCATCTGCATTGAAAATATTATGTAACATTGAATAATGCCATAACCATCATATTGAACAAACGTAGAGCTTCGTTGAAGTGTGGTAGATTTTTGTATCCGACTTGACAAATTGTTGTGTAAATCCTTAAGAAGATAGATATGTTGTAACAAATCGTTAATAGTACTTTTTTACCTGTCGCTAAGAGTGGTATTGGATTCATGGTAAAAATCGCATATCCAGATTTGAATGAATAAGCACATTTTAGGGTCCTTACAATCCGATTTCAACATTTTCACTATGATGATGATGATGTGTGTGTGTGTGTGTGTGTGTGTGTGTGTGTGTGTGCATGCGAGCGTGCGTGTATGTATGTTGGAAGGACGATTTCTCAAAAACTATAATACTTAATATCTGTTTACAGTAAAATATTTTAAAGATGTCCGATCAAGGTCGTCTACGAATTGTATGAATTCAGATTTTTGTTCCGCGCATTACGACAAATTCAGTAGTGTCGTTTGCTTAATTTTTATGAAGGTACATAAGATACTACTGTTATTAATATAAAAATATATGTTACAATAAAAGCATTCAAAATTCAAAAATAAGTCAACTGGTAAGTTTGTTAGCAAATGTAAAACCAAATATGTGAAAAATAAGATACTGACAGATTGTTACGTTTGAATATTATTGTTGGCACTATTTTGCGTTTCTTTTGTACTTTCTTACCCCTTATTTACTTCTTTACTTCTCAGTATTCGTATATGTTGCTGTAGTAAAAGAAACAATTTAATAACTATAAAACAGAGATATCGTCAATTTTGCATGGCCAGACTTTTTCTGTCGGCACATTCTTGTCTGTGAGTTTCTCATGCAATGAGCATATTTTTGTGTTGAAGTATATTTGGCTTGTTGGAAGTTTTGAATCAAATTTATATTTGGATTACTGCTGGCGCGCATAAAAATTATTTTGATATATAATTTTATTGAGGATTTTCTCGGATCTATAAGGACTCACTTCTCAATTATTTAACAGCCGCCTTCCAGCTCAGGCTGTTCTTGGTACCTGTTCTTGTTACCTGTTCTTGGTACCTGTTACTATTCTTGTTACTATCATTAGTACTGGCACGGTTATTGCTACTGTTTGCTTGAGTAAAGCACTCTTTTCTACCTTCGTTTTACACCATACGGCGTGACGAGCAAACCATTTAAATTTTGGGGGCAAAATTTTGGAGACGACCATCCTGGTTTCGCCAACTCGACAATTGTGTTCTGAGGTACTAAGCAGCCGATAGACGCCTTTCTTCGCCGCCATATACGGACTAGCTATATGCAACCAACGGCTACAACCCTATAGATCCAGTTACGGACAGGAGAGCTCACGTTAGGGACGTAAGCTTATTTTTTCCCCTTTTTATTCTTCGCATTTTGTACCATTGTCTTGAATTAGGTATTTAAGCTTTTTGTTTATGATTTAATGTCACAAAATTTATTTATTTTTGAATGTTGTAATTTTGTCGCCGACACTCATAAATTTTTGTTAGGTCTGATCACCTCTGGTAAATTTAATATTTTTTCTAGTACATGTTTTTACTTTTTATTTTTCGCTAAGCATTGTTTAGCGTGTTGTGTGCCGATTTAGCTTTAGGACAGGTTTTTTTTTTATGTTACATGGTTACGACAGAGAATGTCGAAAAACTGACGTAAGCGCTGGTATACCAACGGTTCACGCGGTTCGTATTTTCGTTATTTTTTTAAAATATTTTTGCTTTATCTTTATATATATATATATATTATTAGTCTGCATTTGTGCATATATTTAGGGTTGATCCGACTAATTTTTTTTGTGTCAAACTATGGGTTTACCATTATTTATTTCGCCGTTTATCTGCGTTATTGTTAACAGTAAATGTTTATTTAATATAGTGCCAACTCAAATTACATTTTTTTGTTTTTGTTTGAATTTTCAAATTTTTGCACATGCCCTGGTGCCTTCCTCTCTATCCCTCTCTCCGCAGGCTTGTTGACCAGCCCTGGTTGAGCATCCATTGGTCAGCTGGCGTCCTCCCGATTTTATTAGGTACTAATCCCGGAGGAAAACTTACACCCACACCCTCCTCCACTGTTGTTAGTCCGGAGCCCAACCTTGCGCGGAATTTTCGCCACTCGACGTGCAGATCTTGTGACAACATTGTCAGTGTCAGTGATTCTGACACAAAATAACATTATTCGTACGGCTATGAATTAAGGGAATGTATCTGAATTAATAAATAAACTTACGTTACAGCGAAAGTATTAACAACAACGAGCATCGTTTTAAAGTGGAATGTCCTAGCTTAGTCGAAACAATATGAATTTTTGAAAGACAAGCGTGTTATATCCATCCTTATCGCACACTCTTATAGTCTTTGGAAAAGAAAGAGATAAATGTATGCCTATTTGTTAATTCGTTCGTGATACAGATGACCTTGATCGGATATGTTTCAAATTTTTTACTGTAACTACGTATTTCTCGATCGGACATTACGGGGAAGAGCTGAAAAGGTTTTGGTAACAATTGGACAACAGGAAGTAAAAGATTCTTAAAAAAATCTTCTAAATATTATTTTTTTAAAAAAATTGCCCTTGCTAGTATTAACGAAGAGTAAATTCTCTATCTGATACATATTAATATTTTATATCTTTTATAGATTAAGAGATATAAGAATATAATATATAAAATAATCTGTTGCAATAAATCTAACAGCCCAAATAATGCCAAGGAAGCCAATTGAAAAATTAAAATGTTTGTAACTGACAGATAAATGACAGTATCAGAAATCCGGAGACTGAAGACTTTTTCTAGGAAGTATATACATATATTATTTCTTATTGTATTATAGTTAAATATATAAAATTGTAGATATATTACCCTTCAGAAATACTATCAATCCCGATAATGAATTGAAAACATGTAACGTGCTTCGCGCAACGCGATGAATTACTTAACGTACCCTAGATGGTATGAAGTGCGGCCGCCAGCTTTAAACAGTGGAGACGGGCAGTGTTGAAACCGAATAAGGGTAAAAAATACGATAAGGACGGTACCAAAACGATATATAAAAATAATTAAAAAAGGGAAATTTAATAAAACAGAATTTTTACGAATGTAAAGGTTATGTGCAGAAGGCACTGTAGAATTTTTAAATACGACTAATGTACAACAACGGAAGAATGTAAAATAATAAAACCAATCAATAGTAACTGCACAAAAATATACTGTTGTACCTGCAGTCTTATAACCCCGTTTCGGTCGCAAGCATAATATCTACGCAGCGTAAAATTGATCAACTTCGTAGCGCGGGCAGGTACATGCCAGTTGGAGCGCATGCACGTTCCAGAGTTACAAGTAACGACAATGGGCAAGAGTGCAACAAAATATAAGATCGAAAATACAATTTTTCATAAAATAAATTTACAACAATAATGCTTACAATTAGCTGAAGGCTCCAATTTACATCTACAATAATGCGGAATACTGCAATTTTCAATTGACTATAAAAAGGAATATAATAAAACAACGAATTACACAAAACATCCTACTTCAACATTGAACAGTGAAGCACCAAATAATAGTTTACTGCGAGGACACAGTAACAACAGTCCTCCCAAGACAACAATTGTTCTCTTAATTCTTTCCTCGCAAAAAAAGAGTTTAAATAAAAAGGTACTTATCCCAATGGCGTGTTCGGGGGAATTGTAGGCGATGAAGTAGGGCGATGGTGCCGGCGGAGGGACGACCACTGGGCACTATGTCAATGTGTCTACAACAACGGTGACGGCAGAGTCGCAAATTCTCCGAGGAGAAATGACTTTCAGAACTCAAAAAAAGATAACACGAAGACACCCACGAAAATACACAACACTGAAAAGTCATTCTAGCACCCCCCATGTCGTACAAATCCACAACAATGGCGAAACCAAAAACTGGTTCTAAACTACAATCGGGTACTCCACTCGCGTCAAAACTACGTCACGCCGACCATCAACCACGTGACAACACACTCGTAAAAATAAACACAACTACCCCATAACAGAGTCAGTACCAGAATCCATGAGGCTGAAAACTTTTTCCGGAACCCAGAAGTTTAGCCGGATGAAGATGGCACAAAAAAATCAACCACAAAATAAAAAGAAGGAATACAATAAAAACGAACCACCACGCTACTGACGCAATTCGACAACTAAAAACATGTCGAGCAAGGTAAACAAATAACCTTGTATGTCGCCATTGAATAAACTACTGAAATATCAACTAAATAAAAAAGGAATAGGGCGAGAATAATCAGAAAAAGAGATTTAGGTAAGTTACTAATTCGAAGTGAAACATATTTTACATAAATAACCACTATAGGAACATTTGAAATATAATTACAACAAAAAAGCAGAGAAGCGGAGAAAATTTAGTAGACGAAACACCATAAAACAGAGTAATAGTAACAATGCGTCGAGGAAAACTATATTTAGATGATAAGAAGGTACGTATATATAGAGCAATAAGATTCTGGAGCAAAAATGTTATAGCGTGAATTTTAAACCGTAAGAAACATCTCGAAAAATTTGAAGAGTAGGACAAAATTTTTCGTGGAATAAATTTAAAATTAAAAAATCTGATGTGACCAACACAGTACCTCCCGTCATTTACCTATATATATAATTTTTATATTACTTTATAAATTTATCCATACAATATATAGAAAAAGTATTAAAGCATACTTGTATAAAATGGAATAATCTTTAATTTTTATAATAACAAATTGAGAAAAAAATACATTTAAAGGTATTTTTTGAAGAAAAACTATCTTGAGCTTCAAGTAAACTGCAATTTCCGGTTATCCGATTGCCACCAAAATCTAATCAGATATTTCCATATTAGAATAAGGTAGAAATACATGGTTTCAAAAACTTTCTGAATGATAGTATTTGAGTTGGAGCGTAAACAGGATCCACACATACATACATACATACACACAGACATCATCGTGAAAATGTTAAAATTGGATTGTAGGGACCTTAAAACGTGGTCATTTACCAAAATCTCGATATGCGATTTTTAGCACGATCCCTATACCTCTCTTACCAAGGGTAGCGGGAGGTAAACTAATCTAAATATAAAGAACAGGTATAAGTAGAATTTTTGGTGTAGAATGTAGGTATACAAGATATGTTAAATACAATACTTATGTAATCAAAAACGGAAGTGGTGAGAGGTATTGTGCTGGCTACAAATTATATTGTTGATAAAAGATTTAATAGTAGTAGGTGTCCTTATAAGATTATATAAAATATTAGCGATTTTAGGTTATATTCCAGCCTCTGGTGGGGTGTCAAATACTGATACACATTTTGGCATTTTTTTACACACCCTGTCAATACCTAATATAGGGCATTTTTTAAGTTTATTACGGTATTTCCATTATATGTTTTCCCATAAATCCAGCTACATGTATATATTGCCCAAACTCCTGTATATTTTCAAGTCAGAAGAGAAAGAAAATAAAAAAAAATATGGAAATGCAAAAATGATTTACTGAATTGTTGCCACAACCTCACGCATACAGCTGTGATAATCAAGTGAAATGTGAATTCCAAAATTCCGTGGCCTCTAATGTGTGAACCATGTACTGGAGTAAGTTATTTAAAAAATATTAGATATACGGCATATTTTACAAGGTGTCTACACTAGTACATTTGTGTGTCAACTACTAAAAATTTGATAACTGACAAATGTCAACTAGTAATGCATTTCATTTTCTCATTTTAATAATATTTCTGTAAGATAATAATTTTTATTTTTTTTCATGCATATTACTTCTCAAGATATCAATGGAGGCGAATAATAGCCTGTACTTTTACAAAACACTAAACCATGTTCTTAAATAACAGTATTACACAGTTTCATATCTTAAAGTTTAAACTACGGGTGCTCTTACCTTACTTACCTTGTTCTACAAAAATTGTTCAAAATTATCTCCATTGAGCTATACATATACAATACTTATAATGTAATCACATTGACACTGTACAGATTCAAAACTGAGAAATAAAATCACCAACTCAACCAGTACCAGTGGCTCAAAAATGTTTGCTTTAAAAACCTCAAATTAAATTTTCAATTTTTTAAAAAATTCTTTTGTGTCATACTCAGTACGTAGGTAGGTATGTCATTTTCATTAGCTTGCTGTATAATATGTATATTGTCAATGAGACACATATTCACTCAACATGGAAAGAGAAGACGTAATATGCAGAAATGGCGGTTTCCATGTGAAACTACAAAGTGCGAATGTGGAATTGAACAGACCACTACCCATCTTCTGGAATGCAGACTATGTCCAACTACATGTAATATGGAAAATCTAATATAGGCAACATCAAACGCTTTGGATGTGACAAAATATTTACTCGTAGTAATCTTTTCGGTTTCTTATTAGATTAGTTTTTTTCTGTTCATATTTTAATAAGTTTTTTTCATTTATTGTATTTAATGTTTCTTTATTTATTATTCCATCAATTTCTTTGCTACGAATAAATTAATTGAGACAATTTATTTTCATTTAGCTTTAAGTAGTTTTCGAAAAGAGTTATCGAAGTAAACATTTTTCTATAGCGAATGAAAAAAAATCCAATGTTTCATTCTACTTGAAAGATTTTTTAAAAATCTGATATGGCCAGCACATAACCTCTCGCCGTATATTTTGCCTGGCTGTATGCATAAAGCAAAGAATATGTACAATAAATTACAAAGTAGTTTACCATATATAAATTTTAGGCTGGTAATAGAGATTTTCAATTCCAACAACGTTCTTGTTTACTTTCTCTTCATATTATTCTAGTAAAAACATTAATTTTGGGCGGTCTAAAATGTATATATCTGGATTGTGCATCTATTCTTACATATCTTCTTTTACATTTTATTTTTTCATACATATTGTATCTAAATAACACTAATTCCCTTTAATACAGTGGTGGATAGATTGCACTCCGATTATTCTTATATCGATGTGTAACTTTGTCAATATTTACAACTTACTTGAGAAGAATTTGATAGCTTTTTCGCAGTTCAATGTTACTGTAGTCTACAGTGCTGGTGTACATTGTCCCATAATGTTTGAAACAAATTTAAGTCCTTCAACCTAGATTTGCCACCTCCATAATAGTCACAGATCAAGAATTAAGAGATTCTCCAAGTACATTTTTCTTTCATTACTCATTATTTCGGTGACATACAATTTTTCTGTATTTTACGTTGCAGAGTGGAGACCATTGTCACTTTCACCTTGTATTTATAACATTTAAATATCGTCTTCCTTTGAGCTGTATTCTCGCTCATATCTATTCTTTCCATTTAGATTTTTTATATATAAATTCATTCTATGAAGAAATTTTGCCTACTCTTCTAATTTTTCAAGATGATTCCAAATCATTGTTGGCATTAACAGTATTTCTGAAGGGTATGTGTAATATACCTATAATTTTAAATATTTAACTATAAATACAATAAAAAATAATATAATATATGTACTTCCCAGAAAAAAATCTTCAGTAATGTCTCCGGATTTCTGACAGACATTTATTTGTCAGTTACAAACAATTTAAATTTTCAACTATTTTCCATGGCATTCTTTCGGCTGTAAAATTATTACAACAGATTATTTTATATATTATATTTCTTTTATCGCTAAATCTATACATTATATAATAAAATATTTAAATGTATCAGATAGAGAATTTAATTTTCTTTAATATTATCAAAAATAATTTTCAAAAAATAATATATAGAAGATTTTTTTTCAAGAATCTTCTACTTCCGGTTGTCCAATTGTTACCAAAACCTTTTCAGATCTTCCCATGAATGTCCGATTAGTAAATACGTAGTTAAACAAATTTAAAGTCTTATAGTTTTTGAGTAATCGTCCTTCCAACATCCCACATACACACACACACACACATCCACACACACATATTCAATAAAATCTGGATATGCGATTTTTAGCATGAATCCAATACCTTTCTTAGCGAGAGGTAAAAATGTATAATGTTTGATTAATTATTGTAATTAGGAATTAAGATTAATGCCGGATAGAACGCAGTAAGCGGAAAAGACTGATTTACTCCGTTTATTACGTAAATTTTAGTTTTAAAATTAAGCGCTAAATTTGAATGTAGGGAGTCTTGTTCCAACCACGGTAGAAAGCGGATGTATTTAATTGAGCTCATTACTGATTGTGTAATTTCATTATATTAATAATATGATGGTAAAGTGTAGTGGGGTGAAGTGAAGTATAGTGATGTAAGTGAAAATGGGTAATAATTAATAAAATATCAAGGATTTATTATGGACGTAGCCGAAATAAGGAAATTTGTATGAAGATTCTAGCAAATAATATAGGATTCATTTCCAGACCGTAAATTGAAATTTGATAGTAGGATATACCTTAAGGTTGCCGTCGAATTGGGCTTGACAAACTAATCCGCTGCGGATCTCTAGCGCTACAATCGCAAGGAGAGGCGCCAAAATCTAAAAGAGCAAGATTTAAAAATTACGGCTAGCGCGAGCGATAATACCTCGCTTGTAGGCTAGTCTAGTACGTACTGGCCGGGAAATATCTCTACACTGCAGTATTTTTATTCTTTCATACTTCAAGAACTAAAAGTATTTAATTTTGGTTTCAAGAAAAATTGTATTTTTATAAATATAATTAGGGTTTATATTTATACTACGAGTACATAAGGAACATATCTAGAAAAAAACGCGGCTCCCTATAATTTCTCTAATAGTAATAACAATAATAACAATTTATTCTTTAAGTAAGACCAAAATTGCATCGGTATATGGAATGTAAAAAATACATACATGTCACAAATATAGTGTTCATGATATTTCAATAAACAAAGTACCTACTTAAAATTATCCGTATAATATTCATTAATGTAGTAACATTTATCAATTAATAATTATTTTAGTTTCCTTTTAAATAAATTAAACGAATCAATGTTCTTTATGTTTTGGTAATGGTTATATAATTTGATTCCTATTACAAAGGTATTATTTAGAGTTAAGCACTAAATTCTCTTTATCTCTAGTATTATAACTATGACAATTCTTATATTTTAAAATTTGATTTTTATTTTTTCTAATAAATAAAATGACATTTAAAATATACAAACATGGCAGAGTAAGAAACTTTTCTTTTATAAAACTATGTTTACAGGTACTTTTGTAGCTAAGGTTATAAATATTTCTAATATGTAGCTCGTTTCTGTATTATAAAAATGCGAACGGCATTGGGAGAACAGCCGCAGAAAATTATGCCATATGACTGACTATAAAATTTTGCAACATAATTTTTTTTTGCTCTATTTACTATGGTATTTTGTGTAAGTTTTTTAAGAACAAAAGCATATATGTAAATAACAAAGTTATAGGAGCCAAAAGTGACAGCTACTTATAAAAGAAAATAGTTCAAGTTAGAATACGTATATATTTTTAAAATGGAAACATATACTTTTACATAGAACGATAGATAATTTTATTCTGAATTTATTCTAAATCTAATTCCCTCAAGTGACTTATTTCTCTTTTGCAGAATAAGCCATTTGAAATTTTCCTGTTCATGATTTCCGGTAACATGCATTCTAAATAAAAAGTGGCGAGATTGTAAAGTACCGCCACATTGTCAAATATTTGTTGACTACAATGATTTACAATCTGGCTAGTCGTGTGCACTTAGCTTGTATGATAGCTATTCTTCGTTTATTAAAACGTCTATCCATATTGTGAAATGCATAGGTGTTTTATAATTTGTCTAAATTTACAATCTGGCTAAGACATAATTAGAAAACCGGGATTAATACCGATACTGACGCTGGGAGGCTAGGCACAGCTTATAAAATATCGTTTATGAAAGCAATGTTATGATATGTGACAGAAGTTTATGTTTCCGAGATATTTTTTATTAATCAGCTTAATAAAGTTATTAGTGAATTTATTAGGAGGTGGATATACCTTTTCAAGATCATGTTCAATTTTGAAAATGTATCCTTATTCAGAGATTTAATGTTCATGATAGAAAGCAATTCTTCTTTGTGCGAATTTGTACTACCAGTTGCTATATTGCCCCATACGCAACCAATATTTATTTCTGATTTTTCTTTATTTGATTCTTCGGTATATTTAGAAATTTCAATACCATACATTGAACATTTGAAGCCTGTTAGGCTTACTAGACCTAATCCTCTGCAGGTTTCGGATATAAGTGACCCATAGTGCAAATTTTAGAATGATCCAGTTGTAATTTCATGGCCCATTTTAGAACATATCCTAATTGCACAATTCTATTACCTGTTATGGTTTTCTCAATAGCAAATTCACTCGTAGGATTAGGATTACTTGCACAATACATAATTTATAATTTTTTATATTAAAAATAAATTATTTATTAGAACCGTAAATATCAGAGTAGTTTTCACCTTCCGTCACGTTTTAGGGTCCGTAGAGTACGATTTTAGCATTTTTTTACGATGATGTGTGCGTGTGTGTGTGTATGTGAGTGCGTGCGTGTGTGTGTGTGTGACGATAACACGAACATTACAATTCTAAAAATTATAATTATTTCGTATTCCTTCTATTTATATCCATATGAAGAGATGATTAGATTTTGGCTATAATTCGTCAACATTTAGAACATTTTATTGATACATATCTGCCAACCCTACATTATATAAACTATATTCATAAACATTTACAAAAGGAGTATTAACAAACCTTTCGTATACATTTTTTGGGCACCAAACATCTTCGAAATTAATTAAATCATCTGAATTATGTGTGCCATCTTCCAAACTAATTAGTACTTCAGAATTTTGTGGCATTTGATTGGGAACGTCATACGAATCCAACAAAATTCTTCTAGTTGCTTTTTTGGCCAAATTTATATTTGTTTGCAAGTTCTTTTGTTGAAGAAGAGCATAAAATTTCAAAACTGATGCTAGATGCTAGCCTCTATTCGCACCGAGTCAAACAAGATTTCATGCGAAATCGTTTTCTCTCCTCTCTATAGCTTGTTGGTATGACCTGCGGAGGGGAGGTGGCGAGCGCGGTGTAGAGAGAACGACGGCAGAGCTCCAGTAGTGCGCTACGACAAAACGCTGCACTAAATTTACATTACAGTATAGGGCAATATCGTAATTCCATTCGTTTATAACAATTACTTATTACATTAAATATTTTTTTTCATTATTCATTATAAAAAAAATTATCTGTATATGACGAACATACTTTGAACCCATTTTTTTCTTTTATTACGTGATTTAATGTTATAAACAATATTATTATTGTTAATAAAAAAATGAATATAAGTTCAACCATTAGATTTGCATTTCTCAAAATCAATAAACAAAACTGCATTTGTTTTAATGAATTCCTTCAATCAAACGAACGGAATTACGATTGGACTGTATTCGACGGCGACCTTAACATAAGATGGTTGAAAATGATCGGCATTAAATTCGACTAAATAATAAATGAAGATAACATTAAATTTACTATTTCGCTTTGGGATATTAATTTTTTTTTCAGGTTTACTATCTAAGTATAACAGCATTAACAATACGGAAAGAAATCAGCAATAATGCAAAGACGGAGGAGTACACCAAAAATGCAAGAAGGATGAGAACAAAAATTCTGAAATAAAACTGGAAACCATGTTTCATATAGATGTCAAAGGACAACTAATTATGCAAAACAATTAAGAAGGTCATTTGAGTTATAGAATTTAACTAGATATATTTTAAATTCACATCCATTTTTAAGGACAATAGTTGGAATAATATAAGAAGAGTAAAGACAAAATCTTCATACAATTCAAATACATTCATGTTGTACCCAACATAGATTTCCATTTGGGAGCCTACTGAACGTTAAACATTTTTTTATGTTTTATGTTTGTGTTTGTTGCGTGCTCTTCTCTGTTCTGCGTCGTGCCCTGAGCAGAGCTGACTGTTAATGTGTGTCCAAAAAACCTCTGGCTGTATAAGCCTGGCGTATACAAGATTCAGTACTACGGGGTAGTCGGCTCGGCCAGAGTGTCAAGTCAAGACAAACGCTTAATTTGAATCTTGTTATATTAAGTAATGAATGGAGAAATAATAAAAAAAAACATTATTTTAATAAATTTGTTTTATTGTTACTAACAAATGTTAATACTGCATGCAATTCAATTGAAGAAAATGCAGAAATAAATAGATAATAAGAAAGAAACTAGAAATATGAAGATAGCAGTTTTATATATTAGATTATTTTCAAAAAGTACATTTTAATTTAAATAAGACTATATCGTTACAGTAATGCACACCTCTAGTAAAAGAAGAAACTTATATCCTTATGTACAAACGTACCTAATTAATCTGTGATTAACACACAACCGACAGATGACATCTCATATCTTATGTATATGTACTAGAACGTACGAACAAATATATATTTTAAGATGATCAAATTTTTTTAATTTTGCTTAATTACATATCAATGTTTGCTGTATCTACATACTCGTATAATAGTTTTATTGTAGTACTATTTACATAATTATGTCATATTATTAATAAATATTTTTAAAAAAATATTACCGTATACTATAAATTTGTACGCATATACAGTGCCAGAGAAAGAGATTGATAAATAGACAACTGAAAATAGTTCTGTGTAAACTTATCCGCGATTTTGACCAATCAAAGCCCAAGTTATTGAAGTCCTATACTAGCCACTACCTCACACTGTAATGTAATCTGGAACGAAGTATACTTCCAATAAATATATTGATTCCCCCTCATATTTCATAACCAAATTGTTATGATTCAAATCCACATTAACAAACTTTTAACAATGTTTGTAAAAAGGAAAACTACATTAACTGCATAGTAACTACGAGTAAATCTAAATCTCTTATAATTTACCCTGCAGTCTGCATGTGAAGAGAAATTTAATCAAGTGCACATATTTGGCTACTGTAATTGAGTGAAGAATTTCAGCTCCTGCTTGCGAAGCGGTTAATTTATAGCGCAAGTTGTGTATTCATACACCACACCGTTAGTGGACCAAGACAAGACAAGTAGAGTCGGTGACTTCATTGTTACTACAACCAACTAGCTACTCTACTTAGAGGTTCGCGTTTTGTTGATGTATGAATCTAGGTTGTTATGTTGAAGGGCTGTTGTTTGGTTCAATGTGTGCCAGGTAATTGGCGAGATGAATTTAGGTTAGCTAAATTATACTGTTGTAAAGTTAAGGTACTCCAATTGTTGTCTTCATACATGTTTGCTTTTCTAGTCTAGCGATAACATTTATGTTTGGTATTTAATATTATGTAGTGCATGCAATGTGGCCGAGCGTGGCGAAATGTCGGTATAGTGCATATTAGTTTCAATGGAGTTCCCAAGCTATAAATTGACAACACAAATATTTATTTATACATTTCAGTACGATAAACATAAGTATAAGAAACAGAAGAAGAAGAGAAAAAGAGATAAAAACCATTACAAACTTTTTACTATACCATCTACTTTGTATTTATTCGTGTGTCGCTGCAGTCTGCATATTTGGATGCTCGTCTCTACTCAGTTCAATCTCGATCTAAAACGGCGATTACAAAGTTGTAATATGAATTACGTAACTAATTTTCAGTTTGTGCTAATGTGAAATGAATCCAGCAACTGAATTTTACTTATTAAAAACACCAGTGGAGGCTCATGGTATATTTTGATGATAGAGCCACTCACCATAATATATATATATATATATATATATATATATATATATATATATATATATATATATATATATATACAGAGTGTTTATTTTAGATGGTATACTATTGCTATCTCGAGAAATATAAGAGTTACGAGTTACAAGAATTATTTTACACCAGTGGTTCTCGAAATATGGGGTTCAAATTTCTTATTTTAAATGGAAACCTTTTTTTATTTGCCTAAAAATATTTGAGAAAAATGCGAAATTAAAAATGTATCATTTTTATTTAAATATGCCTATACAAAAAGTACCATGGAAGAAAACAAATGAATAAAACAATTGAATATTACTTTTGTCAAACTTTTGAAGTGTACAGTAAAATTTTTGAAAGATGTCTGATCAAGGTCATCTGTATCATGAACGAATTGACATACATTTATCTCTTTCCTTTGCAAAGGCTATAAGCATATGCGATAAGGATAGATATAACACGCTTGTCTTTCAAAAATTCATACTGTTTCGACTAAGTTAAGACATTCCACTTTAAAACAATGCTCGTTATTGATAATACTTTCGCTGTAACATAAGTTTATTTAGTAATTCAGATACATTACCTTGATTCATAACGTTATTTTCTGTCAGTGTGAGTAACAGGGATCAGGGTTTTATTTTTCACATATTTGGTTTTACATTTGCTAATAAACTTACCAATTGACTTATTTTTGAGTTTTGAATGCTTTTATTATAACATATATTTTGATAATAATAAAATAACAGTAGTGTCTTATGTACCCTTATAAAAACTAAGCAAACGACACTACTGAATTTATCAGAATGGGCGGAGCAAAAATCTGAATTCATACAATTCGTAGATAACCTTGATCGGACATCTTTCAAAATTTTTACTGTACTTCCGTATTTCTATACTATAACAATAAAATGAATAACTTTTCAAATAATGAGAAGGTAGACATGTATGAAGTATACATTTTATGTAGAAAAAAATCTAATGCAGCTGTAAATATATGTACAGTGAGTCGTATCCTGAGCGACAAGTGCCGGCTCATTATTACTTTCGGAGCCAATCCAAGACATTCCATCAGAAGGGCCGCAGTTGAATATGAATATCGTTGAATTCAGAAAAAAATACTGAATTGAATAAGCAAATAAAAAAATCTGTTGTGGCTAGCACAATACCTCTCGCCACTTCCTTTTTTGGTTACATAAGTATAGGGCGCGAACAGTCATGTTACATTGTTGGCCTTAACAAGCAGATGTGGGGGCCCGTTTCAGAATGATAATTAGTAATTATGTACATAGATGTCAAATGTCAGAATTTTTCATTAAATATTTCAAGATTTTCTAAATTCACGTAGTTAATTTGTCACTAGGAGTGTGGAATTTACTTCCCGAGGAAAATAAACCACATGGAATTTGAAAAACTGACATGGGCCCCATATCTGCTTGTCAAGTCACATGACTGCTCGCGCGCTAATGTATTTAACATTTCTTGTATACCTATACTCTACACCAAAAATTCTACTTACATCTATTCCATATATTTAGATTATTTTAAATTTAAATTCATTCTATGAAGAAATTTTGTTCTACTCTTCTAATTTTTCGAGATGTTTCCAATTCATTGTCGGGAGTAACAGTATTTCTGAAGGATATGTGTAATATACCTATAATATTAAATATTTGACGGTTAATACATTAAGAAATAATATAATGTATGTACTTCCCAGAAAAAGTCTTCAGTAATGCCTTCGGATTTCTGACACTGACATTTATCTGTCAGTTACAAACAATTTAAATTTTCAACTATTTTCCATGGCATTCTTTCGGCTGTAAAATTTATTACAACAGATTATTTTATATATTATATTTCTTTTATCTCTAAATCTATAGAATATATAATAAAATATTTAAATGTATCAGACAGAGAATTTAATTTTCTTTAGTATTACCCAGAAAAAATTTCTAAAAATAATATTTAGAAGATTTTTTTTCAAAAAATCTTCTACTTCCGGTTGTCCAATTGTTACCAAAATCTTTTCAGATCTTCCCATGAATGTCCGATTGGGAAATACGTAGTTAAACAAATATAAAGTCTTATGGTTTTTAAGTAATCGTCCTTCCTACATCCTACACACACACACATACACACACACATCCACACACACACACACAGACATCATCGTAAAAATGTTAAAATCGGATTGTAGGGACCCTAAAACGTGCTTATTCAATAAAATCTGGATATGCGATTTTTAGCATGAATTCATTACCTCCCTTAGCGAGAGGTAAAAATAGGTTGCCAATTAAAATGAAAAATTTGCACCCCGTATTTTGAAAACCACTGGTCTCAAATAAATCTTGTTCCATTTATTTTAATAGTCTTATAATTTAGAAATTGTTTGCTAATTTAACCGACCTCGTAGCTCTTATAGTTCTCGAGATAGCAATAATGTACCACTTGAAATGAACACTGTATACAGGTGTTCAAAAAATAGAGGTCATGGATTTAAAGGTGGATAATACATCTCAAAGCAATAAAAAAAGTTCATATAAACATATATCCGGAAATGCCTAGTTTCAGGACTATAGCGATTTTAATATTTTATTTGACATATACAACTCATATAGGGGCTGCTATACGGTGGCCTCCAAGGTCACCTGATTTAAGTACTCTATATTTTTATTTTTGGGGTCATCTGAAAAGTTTAGTTTATTCAGCAACAGTCAATAACATCGATGACTTATGTCAAAAAATTATAAATAGCTGCAATACAATTCGCAATAAACCCGGAATTTTCGAACGTATCCGTAAGTCCATGAGACGAAGATTATAATGTTGTATTGAAGTTCAAGGTGGACATATTGAACACTTTTATAATTTATAATTGATTATTTTCCATTGTAAACGGGTACTATGATTTTATTTTAATGATAAAAGTATGAGTTGTTATGACAGATATAAAATATTAAAATCGCTATAGCTCTGAAACTAGGCATTTCCGGATATATGTTTATATGAACTTTTTTATTGTTTTGAGATGTATTATCCACACTTAAATCCATTACCTCTATTTTCTAAACATTCTGTATATACAGGGAATTAATTTTAACATGCAACTTATGTTCAATCACTTTCATGATTGCCCACTACTGTCAAAAAATGACAGCAATGTAATAAATATCCTTTTTAAAATGTAACATACAAAATTCGTAGCTACGTATAAATAAATGTAAATAAATATATCATCACGGTATATTACCCATTGCTGGGTGTGCCAATCTGCTTTTTGTACACAGATATCGGTGATGATGAAATATTTGTACCGTGGTTCTTAATGTTTCAACACTCCTCCTTTCGAAGGTTTTTGAAAATAAATGTAGTAAAGTTTTCTTAGTTGCATAAGTCTTGGTCCTGGTACAGCTTTCGTAAATAAATCTGCCTCCATTATTTCGGTGGGCTTGTATTCAATTTCTACTTGACCAGTTGCTATTTACAGGATTTTTCGCCATATTTTGTGCAGCTTGATTGTCGTTTTCTATTTTGATTTTCTCTTGGTTTATACCTATATCGTTAATTAATTGGTGTAGATGAATCGCTTCTTTCGTTGCCTCAGTCATCGCCATATACTCAGCTTCCGCTATTGAAAGTACAACCGTCCGTTGTTTTCGTGACTCATAACTTATGACGCTTCCTCCGTAGATAAAACAATATCCCGTGTAAGATCTTCTGTCTAGAAAACATGATGCAAAGGTTGCGTCAGTTATCCCCACTAAAGGTTTTCTAATTTAGTTAAGTGAAAGAAAGTGTTTTCGTACTTTTTAAGTACGAAAACACTTTTTCTGCGATGCTTTTATCTCATTTTTGTTTATTTCAAATTCTATACCCAAGCAATAATTTAGTTGTCCAATATCCTTCTTGTCATATGTCTTCATTAAAATATTCTTCACGTAGTCCAACATATTTTCATTTTTGTATGCTATTATAATGTCGTCTACGTAAATGGCAATCACGGTATATTCTCCCCCTTTTTCCATTACGTAGATACATGGGTCAGCATTTGATTGTTTGAATTCCATTTCGTGTAAGGTTTCATCAAGTTTTTTAAACCATTGTCTACCAGCATATTTGAGTCCATATAACGCTTTTTTTAAGCTCGCAAACTTTCTCTTTGCCTGGTTTTCTAACATTTCTTTTGCTTTTTACCTCTCGCTAAGAGAGGTATTGGATTCATGCTAAAAATCGCATACCCAGATTTTATTGAATAAGCACGATTTAATGTCCATAGAATCCGATTTTAACATTTTTACAATGATGTCTGTGTGTGTGTGTGTGTGTGTGTGTGTGTGTGTGTGTGTGTGTGTGTGTGTGGATGTGTGTGTGTTTGAGGTTGTTGGAGACACGATTTCTCAAATTCTATAAGACTAAAGACCTGTTTGACTACGGATTCCTCAACCTAACAGTAATGGGAAGAGTTGAATAGGTTCTGGTAACAATTGGACAACCGGAAGTGGTAGTTTCTAAAAAAAACATTCTAAATATTATTTTTTGAAAATTTGTTACTACAAATATTAAAGATAATTAAATTCTCAATCTAACACACTTAATTTTTTTATTATATCTCGTATAGGTTTGGAGATATTGTATATAATAATATAGAATAATCTGTTGTAATAAATCTCGTTGCCCGAAAAACATTTGCGATATTTAAATTTTTGTAATTGACATGTAAATGCAAAATGTCACTGTCAGATTTTTCTGGGAGGTAAGAGTACATTTAATATATATTATTGTATTATTAATTAATTATATATTTAAATTACAGATATGTTAATATTGCATATATCCTTAAGAAATACCGTTAATACCGTCAATGAATTTGAAGAATTTTGACCATAATAGAATAGTAGGATAAAATTTCTTATAGAACGAAAGAAGAGAAACAATTTCAATTATTTGTGTGTACTTATAGGGCGCGAGCAGACATGTGACTTTGTTGGCCTTGGCAAGCAGATGAGGATCCGTGTCAGAATGACGGCTAGTAGTTTTTACACAGATGTCACAATTGTCATATGTCCTATGTCATAATTTTTCATTCAAAATTTCAAAATGTTCTGATGTTTATTTGTCATCCATTAGTATGGAATATACTTGTCGAGGAAAATAATCCACATGGATTTGGAAAATCATAATGTTTCGAATTAAAACTTATGATACTTGACACCTATGTATATTACTAGCTCTCATTCTGACACGGGCCCCCACATCTACTTGCCAAGACCAACAAAGTCACATAACTGTAACTGCTCTCGCCCTATACTTCATAAAATGAAAATGGCGAGAGGTATTGTGCTGGCCACAACAGATTTTTTTATATATTGAAATATCATCGGCATTTCCCTCTTCGGTCATTATGTGACAGAGATATTGCTCTAATTTTTTTGGTTTTTCCATGACAATTCTTTCTTCAATATTTCCATTTAAATAAGCTGTAGTTATACGTCCATCTGATATAATTTCATACCTTTTTCGGCACATATTGCTAATAACATTCTAATGGAACTTAATTTTGTAACTGATGCGTACGTATCAGTATAATCAATTCCTGGTCGTTGTGTATATCCTTTTGCTACTAATATTGCCTTCTTTCTTTCTATTTTACTGTCTGGTCCAAGTTTGTCTTTAAGTACTATCCTGCAACCAACCATTTTCATATTTTTAACTTTTTCTTTTACTTGCCAGGTATTATTTCTTAAATGTGCTTTTATTTCGCTTTTAATAGCTTTATTCCACTTTGTATTTCATCGTCTTCTTTTGTACAATTATATGTATAATGTTTCATAATCCTTTAACCATTTTGGTGTTCTTATTTTTTTTCTGTTTGTGTTTCATATTCTGTTATTTCTTCTGTTTGTGATTCAGTCTTTTCAACGATTTTATCAGATTCTCTATTATTAGTTTTTGCCGTTTCAGTCATTATTATTTCATTGTCTTTTTCTGTTGCTATTGAATTTTCCATTTCTTTATTCTTATAAAACATTTTATTCAGTACTTTTACATCTTCTACAGTTTTCAATTCTATTTTTCCTTGGCATCAAATTCTGTATCCTTTGATTGTTGATCTATATGGTACATTAGAATCCAATAACATGCATCTTGCTTTGTCAAGTAGTGTTCTATTTTTACGTTCTGTAAGTCCATTTTGTTGCGGAGCATATGGTACTGTTAATCTTCTTTGTATTCCTTGTTGACTTATGTATTCATAGAATTATTAATTGCAATATTCTCCTTTTCCATTGTCTGTTTGTAGAAATATTATTTTTCTGTCCATAAAACGTTCTACTTGTCCTTTATATTGCTTAAACTCTTCTAAAACTTCATTTTTATGTTTTAAAAAATGTACTTTACAAGTACCTATACTCATCTGTAAATGTTACGAAATATCTTGATCCTCAAGGAGTGACTTTCCGCATTGGTCCACATACGTCGGAGTGAATTATTTCTAAAGGTTTTGTGGTTCTATTCTTCATATTATCTTTTGGGAATGGTTTTCTTGTCATTTTTCCTTCTATATAAGCTTCGCAATCTTGGTATTTTTCATTTTTATTGAAATGAAGTCCTCTCATTTTCTTATTCTTCATTGCCAATTTTAGATTATTTTCATTTATGTGACCTAATTTTTTATGACATTTTTCTATTTGGTTTTCTATTAAACAGTTTATTTCTTCTTTAAGTTCATGATTATTCTCTTTTATTTTATTTACGTAGTACAATCCGTTGATTTTCTTTGCTTGCATCACTGTATTTCCATTTTTATCTTTACTTGTAGCATAAGTTTTTGAAAAAAATACAGTATAGTCTTTGTCTGTTATTTTAGATACTGATATAAAGTTTGTCGATAAATTTGGAACATACAAAGTATTCCACAAATTAATTTTTCTTGTTTCTATAACGTTGATCGTTACTTTTCCTTTTCCGGCGACTTGTATAATCATTTGAAGCTAATTTAAAGTAGATGTTTCATTTGTGTCAATATTGCCAAATAAATGTTTATTGTAACACATATGTGACGTACATCCACTATCTAGACACCATTGGTCTTATTCAAAATTTGCAGGCTGTCTTTCTGTTGCTAAACATAAAGGCATGATATTAAAATTTGTGTTTGATACATTTGCACGACAATCTTTGGCCTTATGACCCTTTTTGTGGCAGTTGTAGCACTTTATAATCGTACGTTTATTTTGTGAACTATATTTGTTTTTCCATTCCTTGTTTCCTTTTTTATATTTTCCATAAAATGCTCTGTGCTAGAATTATTTTTTCTTGCTTCTTGTTCTTCAATATTTTTTATTTTTAAATCTTCTGGATTTGGTAAATTGTCTCTAGATTATATAGCTATGCGAAAATTTTCAAACGAAGCGGGAAAACTGTATAGTAACATAATACTTATTAAATCACCATTTATATTAATGTCCATTTTATTAAGTTTGCTAACAGTTTCCATAAAGTCATTAACCATTTCATCGGTTATTTTGTTTAGTATTAATTTTTTTAATAATGTAGCCTTTCGGGCTGTTCCTTTACTTTCGTAAGTCTTTTTTAAAATATCCCATACTTCTTTGGAAGTTATACAATTTTTTACTAGACGTAATTCTGATGGAGATATTATTAATAATAAATCAGATCTTGCAAGAATATCTTGTTGTTGAAAAACGATCTTTTCATTTTCTATTTCTGGAATAGGGATTTCTCCACTAACGTATCCCCACAATCCATTTTTTATCAAAATTGCCTGTGCCTGCACCTTACAGGTGTCGTAATTGTTCTTTCTCAGTGGTTTGATATGAAAATTAGTTGTATTATTTTTAGCCATATTTATTATTTTTAATAAATAGGTACCTTCTGGGCCCATAACCTTTTAGAATTGTATGGGATATCTATGTATATTTATTAACACAATTATATTCACCAGAACATGAAATGAAAATCCTTTTATTTATGACACAACAACTCAATTCTTCAAAAATCACAATATTACTTTGATTACAAATTTATGCTATTTTTATTTTCAAAGCATGAGTGATTCCTAATGTTTCAACAATTAGAATAGATTTTATTTACAATGTTACATTTTAAAATGGATATGTATTACATTGCTGTCATCTTTTGACGTAGTGTGTAACCATGGAAATGATTGACCGTATGTTGCATTTTAAAATAAATTCCCTCTATACCCCCTCGGCTCATTTTTGAAGAAAGAAAGAATGATTCTTAATCTAATGGTATTTTGAACAATAAAGTAAAGGTTTATAATTTCAGTTTTATTTACAAATATGTTTATTAAAAATCTGTAAAAGGCTTATTCCGTAATGAACTAATTTTATTCATCCTGTATGGCACGGAGCGGAGCTTTTCGCCCGTCTCAGGTTTGGCTTGGCGTTGGTGAAATACTAAGAAGTATACGTCGCACTCACAGTACATAATAAAGAGAAGTATTCCGACGTAGCG